>CAJHZI010000576.1:0-15000 GCA_905160935.1 Enchytraeus crypticus
TATATGTATATATATATATATATATATATATATGTCATCATCATCTTACCTAGATTCCCAGTTTAATTAACCAGGGTCGGGATACAAATAGACCGTCTCAAATCCTCTCTGTCCTACACCACACCACCAGCCAATACTCTATTTGAGACTTTTCCATTCGTTTAAATTTTTGTAGCAATTTCTGGAACCTAGGTGCTCACCAACCAAATGCCCTCTCTGACGTTGGTATGGATTTTAGTGCTTTAGTCGCCTTCTATGATAAGTGCAGTCACTGGTTGGTCAATTCTTCAAACAACCCGGACACAACACGGGGAATTAAATAAAGAATCCCAGTTTAACCAGGTTTTTTAAATTTATAATTAAAACAACTTTGTAATATATAAGAAATTTCTGTATATGAATTTCATGGGAGTTGTATGGTAAATGGCTAGAACGTCACCTTAGGATTGAGAAGTTCGGGTTCAAATCCAGGTTCAGCTAAAGTGCCCATTTTTTAGAGGTTTGCATTTATGCAAACGGGTACATCTAGTAATCAAATAAAGTAGAAATATTTGAGAAATTTTAAAAATCAGTATAAAATACCAACATTACTATTATTATTACAAAACACTATCAAGACACCAGCATCACTAAACAACTATAAATAGGAACTCATATTCACCTGATTCTTCTTGCGGGCCAGTAACAAGTTAGTCATACGACCGAACGGTATTCCAAGCTGTACGATCTCAGCCTCAGTGGCGTCGCCGGGTACTCCACGAATATGGAGAACACGACTTGGTCCAGTCGAGTCAAGTCTCGCCTACACAAATCAATAAATGCACATAGTAATGCTGCTTCGTGCAATACATCTCACTTCATATCACAGTAGAGCTAATGTCTAATATTATGAAGGGCAAGATGTTCACCATTTGACTTTATCCACGAGATAACTCAAGAGCTGCCTTTTGCATTTTATGAAGCTTTTCTATTCTCACCTTTAAGTTGAGTCTGTAACGTCATACTTCCAAGAATTCTAAACATTTGCGGGGATTTCGCGATCTGCTATTGCCTAGAGCCACCTGGGGCGGTTGAATGTCAGCCGCCTAGTGACAACTTTGCTTTATTTTACGTGAGAAGATAACCGCCCGAATCGCAGCAACTATCTTCCCCATCATAGTATCTGAAATCAGCTCAGATATCGGGCGAAAAATGGCTCATAAATCGAAGTGAAATTCTACGACGATATCATGCGGAGTGGCAGATATCGTTCCGCTATAAAAGTGGCTATAAAAAAACAGACTAACCAATAACCTCAAAGACCAGTAGGTGTCTACTCTTATTTTTTGTGAAATTTGAGCTGATAATTAGTGAGACAATAAATTTAAGAATTGAAAATAAATTTTGCAAATCATACTTCTTTATTTTCTTAGTATTTTAAATAACATTACAATAATAATATTTAAAAATTTCATAATTCTGAAATTAAATTTAAATTTAAAACATTCAAGTTCCAACTTCTACTCATGTTGGAGAAGAAATTCTGCCTAAATGATGACTACAAGCCACCAAAATGATCCAAAAGTTCTTTGATTAGAAACACAGCAGACACAGACCAAATCACAATTAACCAATCAATCAATCAATCAATAGGAATTTAAATGAATTTCAAGAAACCTTCTTAGCATCACTGTTAGAATTATTCATTTTATTTCCGTTAGAACTCCCGTAATGACCATCAGACGAACGCTGCAACGAACATAAAATTAAAACCACATTCAGTCAATTGTCCACATGGGCATTTCACAGCTACTCATCTATTACTTTCTGATCACTCTTCACAGTTTGAAAGAAATCTAACATAAAAATGAAGCATTAAAGGAAAATTGCTTAGCAAAATAAAATCAAGAGTTAAGTTACACCTAATTAATATTATATAGCTACCTAAGCAAACCATTATTGAATGAATTTATCGAAATCTAATTTTTTAACGACTCAAAATTTATAGCCTGACTATTTATCTCCGAGAATAGTCACAAACGTTCTGTTAGTCTATAAACACAATTCAATATTTGCATCTATAAACAATATTTATAAAGCAATGTTACTTATCAATTTTCTTAATTAAATTTTAGACGAGCTCTTAATTATGATTTCTTAATCAATAACTGCCTTTGATGAATATATTAATAACACCACCCTGTGTTTCATAAACATTATGAAATAATAATAAACAAACCACAGTAGGCCAGCATCATAGTAGCGCAAGCTATGGGAATCGAGTATGAAGACGTCGGCACTTGCATAATGTCGTTAAGTGTAAGATTAACTGTCTGACAATTTTAAATAAGTAATACACAGCATCAAAAAATAACTAGAAATTAAAATAAAAAGACTAACCTTCATCATACTTCAAGAGAACCAGAATCGCTAATTATTCTTTCATAAATTTCTGAAATATATAACAGACAAATATCAGAAATAATGCAAAGATAATACAAAGTATATTTCATACTATTAAGCAAAGTACTTGCGAAAGCAAGTTCAATTCTTATTAAGTTTTAATTCTTATTAAAGGACAATTTTTGTAAAATAAATAATTGCGGAGTAATATATAGTAATATATAATTTATTTTAAGTTTATGTACTTCAGTGAATTTTATGACTTTTCTGTATAAATTGTAAATATTAAATTATGGGTTTGTCGATCTCATAACTTAATATTTACTTTTAGCATTTTATAAACCTGTTTCATTTTATGAAGCTTTTCTATTCTCAACTTTATCTTGAGCCTGTTATGTCATATTTCCAAGAATTTTAAACATTTGTGCAGATTTCTCGCTCTCCTATTGGATGGAGCCACCTGTGCGGTTGAATGTTAGCCGCAGTTTCAATTGTTATAAATTTATAATTAATATAAAATTTATAAAAAATATAATTAATTAGTTTCAATTGTTATAAATTCACGTGAAAATAACCGCTAGAGTCTCAGCAGATATCTTCTCCATCACAAGTAGCAGAAATCAGCTCAGATATCGAGCGAAATTTCGTTTATAGTATGCAAAAGCAAATTTCGGTGACGATATCATTCAGAGTGAAAGATATTTTCGCCACATAAGATTGGCTATAAGCTTTTGTGCTGTGTTATTGGTTAGCCTCATCAGGGTCGCTAGATCTTATAGGCTAAGCAGCAATCATACTAGAATCAAAATTGCCTTTGAGATAAGTCGGCCACTATAAAATCTGACTTTAGTGGTTCAAAAAGTGTTAATAAAATCCAAAAGTGATAAAACCATTAGTAGCTATCTATTAGGAAGTCACTAAATCGGTAATAAGAAAAATATACCGTAAATACAGGAATTTTCCAACAGACACTATATTCATAATACTGGTGATTTTGGATTAGGTGCAGCTAAGGGTTGACCTACTAAATTAAACATCCTAAACCTCAATTAACCTTAATCGCACCAGAATGTTGAATCAGGTGCTGCAAAATCTCTACTGATGCGTTATTCTAGAAGTTCTATAGCGAAAAATTTGGATAATCAAATAATCGTAGCAAACAACAAAGGAAACAACTCCAAACCGGTCGAACAACGACAAGCCACAAAGCCTCGATAATTTGATACTAATATCAAGACCTCTCCGAACAAAAACGACGCATAAATTTTGTCAAAAGAAAAAGGACGTTAAAGTTACTCCTAATTGGGAAATAAACTATAAATAAATAGAAAATGCTTTAGAAAATCATACCAAAGTCGGAGTCACAAAATCACAAAATGGAGGATGATAACAAGGTTACCACTTACCAGAATATTAATAGAGAGTTTTCATGAACACGTCATTTTTTGTTTACATTACAAAGCCGCCATTTTGATGCAGAAAACTCTATATGATACACGGCTATATATGTATCTTTAAGCAGTTTTTCATCTTAATTTGGTATAAAATTGTGTCTGGCATATGGACATGGGGTCTTTCTTACAGGTTAATGAAGTGGTAATGGATATGATGGTTTTTGAAAGCTTTGTTACACGTAATTTCAGCATTTCTGCCATTCTGCCAATTAGTGCATGGAACAGGCTAATTGGCAGAAATGGCATAAATTTGGACTCCATGAGTGGAATTAAGGAAAAGGGAACAAAAATCTGCCTGCACGATGTACGTGTTTCTGTTTTATTTTGTACTTATGTATTTAATTAGCAATCGAAATATAAGATAGGCCTATTGTTGGCAAGCTTTAATGGTTTGATGAAATTAGTAATTGCAAAACTTCTGCCATTTCTGCCATTTCCGTAATACAGATTAAGGTCAAATTTCTCAAAACAGAGTCAAATTATTGGAATATACGTAGATCTGTACACAAAAAATATTGAAAGTTTCGGCCTTTTGCACTAGCCTATAGTTTAAGACTTAAGGTGTGTATTTGAATCCTTTACAGTCTTTGTGTGTTGAAGCATTAAACTACGACTAGACTAGTGTTGCAGGTCCTCAAGACTTACTGAACGAGTATAATTAATTTAAGTTAAGTCTTCAACTATAGAATCCAGCTACATAACGAATCTACAAAGTACGGCGTACCGGTAAGATCGGAGCTCATATATTTCATACGTAAGTTCATATAACTTCATGAGGCACATAGGTACACTGTCTGTGTATATTACTAATAAATCGCGTGCATTTTTACAAATTACAATATACGTACATAGAAATTTTATTTTTTATATGCATATATATCTATACATACGTAATGCAAAAAATCAACAAACGTAATCCAATATGGATGCCAATGCCGGCAGGTGTCCATAAGTGGGCGCGGCTAACAGCTGCGAAAGTCGTCTATACCAAATGTTTAAACCGTTAGGCAATTTATTCCATTTTCCGTGTAACCAGTCCAGTGAATGTCCGAGGTTTTACTCTCAGATCAGCGCTGCTGGGATTCGAACCCACGGATTCTATTCACCTCCGGATCTGTCATTAAAAACTTCTTGACGTTACGGTACCTATACGCTATTTAGACATTCTAAAGCATGTTAATAAAAATATTAAATAATAAAGCATATTTATATTGAGCAAGCCCAAACTCGTGTAAAAAACCCAACCAACAATAGCTGAAATGTATAGCGTATAAGAAATCAAATATACTAACTGCTAATCATTTCCATTCTTCTCCTTATCGCCATTTCCAATGCTTCTAGTTTCCTGATAACTTCCTGCCTTAAGGTCCATATTTCACATCCATATGATAATGTGGCTCAAACTAAGCTTTTCCCTAACTGTATCTTTCTGTTTTTCTCTACACTTTTTGTTGAAAGATTTTCTGTTACCGAAGGCCTCTTTTTCCCGGGGGCCCCCTAGTCTTCCGGGGGTCCACCCCAGTCCCCCGAGAGCCCACCACAGTCACCCGGGGGCCCATCCCGTACGGGGGCCCACGCCCCGCACAAGGGCCCAAGCCCGCCCCAGGGGCTCACCCCCGCCATGGGGCCCACCCCAGCCCCGGGGGCCCATCCCCGCCCCGGGGGCCCAACCCCCGCCCCGGGGGCTCACCCCCTCTGGAAGGGAGTTACTGAGTGTATACCAAGTATATCACCCCCGCAGGGGATCCTCTCCAGCCCCTGGGACCCTCCCCCGCACCGTGGGTGCCCCGCCCCACAACACCAAGGGGGCAGGGGCAGGGGGCAGCACCAGGGGTGGGTTGCCCCCACTGGGGGCTTGCCTCGGGCCGACCGCCCCGGGCTGGCCACCCCGGGCAGTGCGGCCCGAGCAGTCCGCCCCGAGAAGTTTAGAATCCCTGTTTTTAAATCTCCCTGGCTGTGAGATTGGTCGGTTACAGTTTGTTCAGAATTCTCTTGCACGAGCAATTTCTTGTATTTCCATCGAGTACTCACATGTTACGTCTATTTTAAAGTCTTTGCACTGGCTAAAGATTAAAGAGCGTATCGTTTATAAAACAGCTTCGTTAACCTATAAGTCCATCTGGACAAACTTGTATGCCTCACTTGATTACAGTGATGCAGCCTGCTGCTACTCGATCAACTAAATTAGTTACTATTGTGATACCTATCTTACCTTCACGCTCTAAGCTATCTAATTGTTCTTTCCAGCATGCTGCACCGCAGATCTGGAATACTCTTCCATCCAATCTTAGGAAATTGTCGTTTGAATCACTTCGGCCTTTGCTTTCCTATAGTTCCATAGGCAATTGAAGACCTATCTTTTCCATCCCTCGTTTCCATCCAGTTTTCATGAGTTGCGACCAGCGCCTAAACCTTCTTTACTTTAATTTCCTTTTTCTTTGGACTGATTTTTTGGATTTTGGAATTTGCACCGATTTTGGACCTTCTTTTTGCTCGCCGTCTTCTTAATTTTTGCTCAATTGTGCTCAATGTTATCATTGATGACTGTAGCACTCTATTTACTAATATATATATATATATATATACATATATATATATATATATAATATATATATATATATATATATATATAGAGAGAGAGAGAGCGAGAGAGAGAGAGAGAGAGAGAGAGAGAGAGAGAGAGAGAGAGAGAGAGAGAGAGAGAGAGAGACAGAGACAGAGACAGAGAGTTTTAGTACCACACACCCAGCTTTCAGGCCTAAATCTTCACGGGTAAATCTTGTTTGATTAGTTGATAAATTATAAGTGTGTCGTCTTTTCGGTCATAGCGAAAGACGTGCGTGAAACGAAATATTAATACTCCAAGAGTCTGCTTGAACAAAATAATAGTGAATGAGACTAATAAGTCTGATATTCTTTATTATGCAAAACTAACATTAATACCGCCAAAAGTGTACAATGAAATTAACGTATGCAGTTTAATAAAACACTCAAAACAATTAGTCAACAAAAAACAACTCAAAATATGCACAGCAATAATCAATAGAGTTTACACAAGCTTGAAGAATATTCACGTTGAAACAAACACAAATGCAACTGTTATATATTCTACACATGCACAGGTAGAAAAACTGGATAGTTACTTAAACACATAAATACAGTCCAAAAAACTATGAACAGGTACGTATATACATATATATATATATATATATATATATATATATATATATATATATATATATATATATATATATATATATATATAGATCATGATTTTTTAAAAAGGTTAAATAATATACGATTATGCATGTACGTGCTTTTGTCTCTGAAACATAATCAAAGCTTATAATGCGTGTGTCGTAAGAGAAGGTTATGCAGAAACTGATAAATGTAACGGGAAATCACGAGCTAGTCTCCACGAACTATAATGGCTAAAAGCTGGTAAAGCTAAGGTTAACGATAATTTCCTCACTCAAAAGCGATGTCAGTGACGGACGAGCCCATGATTTGAACCCCGCACATACTGATCAGCAGTCGAGTGTCTGCATTAAAGGCATATGTAGATTCATGGAATCAAATGGGAACAGTTTGTCTACTTCTATGTAGAAGCAGACAAACTGTTCCCATTCAATTGCCACGAATCTACTTATGTATGTCTCTTTGCCTCTTGGCTATTTGAAAGGCAAGGCTTTATGATCATTTTTGTCAATAACCAATTTAATTACGGTTCTTTGAGCGCATTGTCATAATGTTAATAAGAACAAAATATTTTAACAGACGATTTGGGTGAGACTTCTCTAAGAACTGGTGCTCTATTGCAAACTTTACAAAGCTTTTATTTTTTGTTTTGTTCATTCATATATTTACCAAATACAAACTTCTTAGCGTTATTAATAACTAAAGTAAGGTGTTAGCTTCCGAAAATAAATACTGGATCAACTGAGTAGGTCTAATGTACAAACACATGTAGCCTAGGTGATGACTTGTTGGCTGGAGCCAGTGGCGATGTCGTTAAGATATTCGACCGCGGATCAGTAAATGTGGAATTCAAATCCTGGGCTCACCCACTCCCGTCACTGACATCGCTTTCGAGTGAGGAAACTGACATTAACATTAGCTTTTATTTCTTAAGTTAAGACGATAGACCTACTACATGCAGCGAAAGATAAGTCTGTGCCAGGCCTCCTGCATTTACCTACTAATTCTATCTCCTTAACTAAGAAAAAAGAGTCGCAATATGTAGCTATACGAAGGTTTTATTCCCCTAATCGCGGCAGGCTAACTATTTCTCCATCATTGAAAGTGAATACAACATAGATCCCCTTTCGCTACAATATAGAATCGTGCTTCACAATCCTTGCTACCCACCCACGTCATTTACTCTCCCCCCACTCCCCCTCTCCCTCTTCCTACAGCAGACTGTATATACCAACACAGGAATCTATATTTTTAACTGCAAAATATGAAAACGATATAAAATACCAAGTTATGTATTTTACTTCACTAGGCTTTGAAATATATTGTCGAGCGGTTGGACTAGACTTTAGGTGGCAGTGCAGAGGTATCGAGACTCGATGGACTATCGGTTCTCTGCTGAACACTTGCAGTCCACTGAGGCTTCTGAGACCAGGTCAGAGTGTAAGCGTGAGGGTCCATCGTGAAGTATGAACCCGGCAGCTGTGGAATGTAGTCATCATACTCGAACTCGTCGTTGATGATGATGTCAGATGGAGTGCCGACCCTGCTAGATGTAACGTCTGGGAAGATCTTACCTTCTGATATATCAAACGAGCAATTGGAAAGAGGTGACGTGGCTTGATTTCGTTCGTTTGTGGAATCGTGGTGAAGTCCTTTGAGAAGTAGTCTGCCAGATTCCCTCGTGTCACGTAAGTCTCGTATCCCGGCCGTTGGAATGGAAGAAGGTGGAATGAAATCTGCCTTTTGTAAGCTGGAATTCTCATCGCCAACGTGTTTATCCCTCGTCAGCGAGTCTCGCCCTTCTACTGGAGGTCTCTTTTCCAGCATATACGTCGTCTCCATTTCCTCGTCCTCATCTCCGTGCCTGTAAGCTCCTCTCTTTTTCTTTCGGCGCTTTCCTCTGGTGTCGTCGTATGATTCCATGTTGATTTGCTCGTGGTTGGATTTGGGAGGGAACCCGCCTGCATGAGCAGCACTGGGACTCAAATCCTCTTCCTCCTGGAAGGCTATTGGAGCTCCAGCTGACCTCTGAAGCGCAGGAGATAATTTAGATCTATGATGACCTTTTCTGACAGAATCCGGTGTTCTATACTGAGATGATGTCCCAGTATATGGACTCGCGGGAATGTTATTATCACCTCTGTGAGACTGCCTCTTTCCAGCATAGGGAGAGAATGAAGTGGAAGCACTTGCAGCTACAGAACGACTTCCGCCAGCACCTGAATTCTGCTTGCGTCCATCTTCGGCGAAAGAAGCATTTGCGCTACCTTCAGCACTGCTACCACCCTGGTTTGAAGTGGATACACCAGGTTCTGGTGTTTTGTCCAGCAGTGCCTGATGTACTGGTGTCTGAGCGAGCTTCACTCGACGACGATGTTTCGCGATGTGGTGCTGAACGACGAAGGCGATGCTGAGCAGAATGACGAGTACACAGACTGCGATGCCCAAGAACTTGACTGTGTTCTCCCAGAGGTTCCCTCCTTCTCTCTGTCCAACGTCCACTGCTGTCGCCGTGGTGGTGTGAGGGTTCTCTGTGATACATACATATATATATATATATATATATATATATATATATATATATATATTATATATATGTATAATATATATATATATATGTATATATATATATATATATATATATATATATATATATATAGTTATTATTGTAAATGTAAATATAATTTATATATAGGCCTAGATATACATGTGTATATAAAAGATATATATGTTATAATATATATATACTGTATATTTATATATATTATTGAATTAGTCATAAAAACGTAAACACGCATTATAGTGAAATGATCAACTAGGTCGATATCTATCACTTTTAATACCACATGTTTAAATCGTTAGACAATTTAGACTATTTTCCGTATAACCAGCAGTGTTATTTTAGTCCTAAAAATCTTTTTGGTGTCAGTTTTTAACTCCTCTCAGCTAAATTCTTTGTAGTTTTAGTCTTATTTTAGTCTCTCAATTCATTTTAGTCTTAGTTTTTACCTCGTCTCATCAAAAAAAATTTAGTCTTTGGTCCTTTTTAGTCTTTTAACTCCAAAATCCTGAAAAGCTTTAAATTTGAAAACTGCGATAATTTAGTAACACATAAAATCACTGCCATTTATGAACTAAGAGTGATCATATACTGTACAAGTACACAATAAGTCTTAACACACACACACTAACAACAAATGTTTCAGCTTCTAATCTACCAAACCGTAAACTTTTGATTCAGTTTTAAAAACACCCTATTGTGCAAGTTTTACATAGTCTATTTCTCCTGCCAGAGCTTAATGATCCAGCCACATATATAATACTGTAAGGCTATAACTGTGAAAGTTTGAATTTAACCGGAGCGATAAGAACCAAAAATAGTTACTGCAGATAAAAGGCAAAATTCGTGCATAATTAAGTTAATGATGCATATCAATTACATCATTTTATCATACTAATTTTTTAACCAAAGTAGTGCCAAGGGATATACTAAACAAGTAACACAAATCATTGCAGTCTTTGCAGATCTCAGTGAAAATGACTAGTTCGTGGTACTCTTGATCAAGGGCTTTAAAGATTCCGTTGCAGTAATATTTTAATACTAAGACTAGAGCTTGTGTAGTTGCAGTGGCGTCAATTCACCATTTTCTTGGGGGGGGGCAAATATTTTTTGAAGGACCATTTTCTCCATGCGCAGATGTTAAAATGTTATGACTTTAAAAATAAATATGAGGCTAGGAGCCTGTGGGCCCGGAGAGGAGGGGGCTAAACCATAGCTAAGAGAAACCTGTTAAGTTTTTATTTTCTACATTTTAATAGTCACCTTAACTAATGTCGCTATAGTTTTGCGTTTTTAAGAGCAATTAAATGTAAGTATGTAACTTTAATTTCCATAGCAAGGATTTCATTACAACCATTCAGTACACTGCTATCGGCCCTGATTAGAACTTAGACAAGATGTACGCAGTACGTATGAGGGACGCATTATTCAATTAATACAGAAAAATTTAAACCATAATCTGTTGAACTCTATACTGAGGTAATCTATTGAGCTTAAAATGAGTCTATCTTCAACTTCTATTAATATCTATCTAAAATATAAATACTTGTATTCGTTATGATACGTTAAAAGTTAAAATTTTTACTGTTTCATTACACTCGTAGCACGGATCATAAACAACTACAGTAAGGTAATCCTGAAACATGCTCTAACAAATGTAAATCTTTTCATATGACCTCTGCACACAAATATTGACTAAACATGGATATAAACCTTAAAGTGACTCATGGAAAAGTGGGCCTAACAAATGACTATAGGCCTACTGCAGCTGCAGTGACTGTCAAAGCGTGTCTGATGTAGGTGGCCCTAGTGGCATCTTATCATCTGCCTCTATCAAGCAGGTGATGCTGATAAAGGTGTTCAAAATCACAGTAGACCTGGGTGAGGGCGCTGAGGGGAGATGAGTACATTCTCATATTACTTGTGAAAACATAGAGTCATTGGCAAAGGCAGAAAATTAATAAATAGCCAACTTTGTATACCGCATAGGGGCAGCTTGTGGATGTAACTAACGATATAGCTGATACAGGAAGTCTTGAGTCACGACTTAACTTTGGCTATGTTCAAATGCCACTGAATTTATTGGTTGCTGCCTAAAATTACCATTTGAGACGAAAATATTTTCGTCTCATTATATTCGTCCTAGTCTCGTTTTCATCGTTCTGCTTTAATTATTTTTCGTTTTAGTCTTAATTTAGTCTTACAATTCTTTTTAGTCTTAGTTTTAGTTTTCGTCAAGAGACAAATTCTTTCTAGTCTTAGTTTTAGTTTTAGTCAACGAAAATAACACTGATAACCAGTCCAGTGAATGTCCGAGATTTACTCTCAGATCAGCGCGGCCGGGACTCGAAACCGCGAGGGTTCAATTCACATCCGGATCTGTCATTTAAAACTTCATGACATAACCCCTTCGCTATTGAGACATTCTAATACTTCATACTTTACTATATGGACTTGGAATCACCTCGAGTGCTTCTGTTTTTTTTTACATAGACATGTATTTATCAATAAACGGGAAACCACCTCAGGAGCATTATTATTTCCAAACTATAGGCTACATTAAAATGTCGATAAGGCATAGCCTTTTGTGAAGGGATTAACTTGATCTATAGAGTACTCTTTATGGAGTGAGAATACTGACTCCGATTTGAGTATGTACCTTGGGCCTATCCCTTGGCAGAACACTAGAGAGAGAGATAGTAAAAATAGCGATTTACCATTAGTAATAATTACTTTGATAACCATTGCTCTATTAGATATATTCTTACCATATGAAGTGTACTTAGCAATGAAATCTTCTCCGGGATCCGGGCCAATCAGATCTCTTCTTCTGGCCGCAGCATTGAACTCTATTCTCATGTGATTCTGACTACTGACCACTGACTCAGGGAACACTTCTCCTCCAGAGTGGACCAACAGAGTGGACATCGCGTTGTCGCCGTCTCGAACCTAAAATAAATAAAATTTATAAGGAAAATTTAAACGAATGGGAAAGTCTCAGATAGAGGATTGATTGGTGATGTGGTGCAGGACAGAGAGGATTTGCGACAGCCTGTTCGTGTCCCGACCCTAGTTAAACTCGAATTCAAGGGAAGATGATGATGATGATTAAATAAGATAGAGGCAGGTAAATAGGATTGTTTTCTCAGGGAGTGACGCCACTGCCGAGTAAATGTTAGTCGAAGCTGAGGAAGGCATAGCATAGGGGGCAAACCTTGTCATAAGCAGAATCCCCCAAGAATAATGGCATATCAAGATAAATGTTATAGATGATATAGAGATCCACTGGTAGGTTGACATGAAGAGAAAAACAGAAGATATGGATGAGTGAAGGCGTTATATACCATGGACCTGCCAGGAGGCAGTGCACTAAGAGAGAGAGAGAGAGAGAGAGAGGCAGGCTATTCTAATGCATGATGCTATTGCTATGGAAAGTTTGTTGCTTAATTCCTGTATTATATATATATATATATATATATAGCTTTTATTTCACCATTCAGGTAGCAAGACAAGAAACAAACTACAATACAATCATGCAAGTAAACACATACGTAGTGCTGAAAAAAAATAGACACAAGCATACACTCAATCAATAAACTAAAAATGAATAACTAAACCTTAATTGATTTCTAGCGAACGTTCAAAGTAGTTTCGCAATAACGACTTAAAGTCAAGTCTCTCAACTTGTAAGCTCACTGGCAAGGTACAGTTAGGCCTATTAATTACGTTGACGCAGTATTTATTAATCAATGGCAACAACTCTCCATTAAAACAATTAAAGTATTTACAAGAGGTATCAGAAAGACACAATTTCCTCAAAAAATTAAATCTTCTATTTGCAATCTTTAGTTCAATCGGCAATTGACCCGAAAAAAACTGACACTGATTAATTGTTTTCTTATCTAATGTACGAAATAACTTGCTAAACAATTGAGAATAAGCATTTTCTAGGCTCTGAATCAGAGACTTTGCCAATTCTACACATTCAGAACCATACAGCATACGTATACGTATTTATACTATCATGAAACTACTCTATTATCTGACTATAGCTTTTCGGTTATTAACATGCTTACATAAATAAATTAAAGTATGTAATTTCGTAACTAAACTTTATTTTGTGGAGTAACTTCGTCAATTACCTAATTAAACTAGTAATATGAGAAGTTCTTAATGTATTAAGAAATAGGAAGAAGAGTTGGTTAGGACACATTCTAAGGGGGAAAGGTCTAATAAAAGAGGTCATAGAAGGTAGAATGGAAGGAAAAAGAGGCAGGGGCAGGTCGAGATTAGGTATGTTAGATGATTTAAATACCCACCACTCATACGTGGAAATGCAGAGGAAGGCGGAAGACAGAGAAGAGTGGAGGCGCTATACACCATGGACCTGCCTTTAGGCAGTGCAGTAAGAGAGAGATATGAAGTTCAAATTTCAGAAGCGCATTCAACCTGACAACCCTTTAAATCAAAAACTGAATATAATTTATGAGTGTACTTTACCTTAACCCAGGACTCAATTCTGTCTGGTCGTAAGTTGAAGGATTCGAACTGAAGCTTGATAATGTGACCCTGTTTGACGGAAATCAGCCAGGCTAGGGGCGAGGCCTCCCACCCCCCGCTGGTCGGACATATGACCGTGGAGGCAACGATGTAGCCCTCAGGGCGGGATAGGGTGCATCCCCCACACGGGCAATTATCCTCGTCAAAGTTTGTTCTTATTACATCAAAGTCAGGGATGTGTGGTTGTGTAGACAGGCTCACTGAAAGTAGAAAATGATGATATGATTTATAATTTACTAGAATTTAGTTTGCATTATTGTATTTTTTATTATTTATACTGAGTTTTCTAGATATGATGCTTAATGCAACGCCTATGTCTATTGTCATATTTCTTATGCCTACCACACGCACCAGTTACAAGAGGTCACATGAGAGTAAATAGAAAGTGTAGAATAGAAATTGTTCTGTCCTGGTGTTTGGAAGAAAGCTTGGTGGAACGGAAGAAGATTATCAAATTGAATGTATATGTATTGGTCCGTCTCTTTTATATAATAATAATAAAGGCTTAACGTCCGTTTCCTAATCCAGGGATGATGTCAGGGACGTCACCAAAACACACATCAGTACAGATCAATTCACCCAGAGCAATCGGCAAAAGAATTGTGCTGAGGAGATCTAGCATTTTAAATCTATCATATATAGGATTGAATATAGATGATATCGATCTATCATATACATGTATAGGAGACTTGAGGATATAATCTTATGGAATGTTCGTCAGTGATATAAACAAAGCAATATTAGTTGTTAGTTTGACTCACACAGACACGGCAGTCCGTGACACGGGCTCGTCTGGTGCGCATCACCCTCACATAGTCTGCTCGCCTTGCTCGTCACGGGGTTGCT
>CAJHZI010000576.1:20000-242500 GCA_905160935.1 Enchytraeus crypticus
CTAGACAACACAGAATGCAGACAGGTTTGGTCGTTTGCAATAAAATTGAGGTTAGCGAGAAAATTAAATAAGTTTTTAGAGATCAAATGCTAGTAAACGCTTTCCAGTGGCTATAAACGGTGGCTGATTTTAGTTTCATGACAGAATTTTAAAGTAAATATTTTTCATATAGTTATTACTTCTCTAAATAATTTATTGCTCCTGACTTCAATATAGGATATCAATGGCCGGGGGCTGACCGGCAGTTGTTTGCTTGACCACTAGACACCATGACAGATGACCACTGACCACGTGATGCATTTGTCACGTGATCCTTCATGACAGCTACTATGATTGATCATCTTAGAGTCGATTGCGATGAAGTTAATGACGAATTCAGTAAGAACAATACATGTATAGCGGGATTTAGCGCACTTTGTTTAGCTGTGCTGAAGTTAAACAACTTCAGGCCCGGTTAGTACTTGAATGGGTGACCACATTGGAAGACCTAGTGTTGACAACTTTGAATGAAAAAATTCCACGGGGTTTTGGAAGGTTATTCTTAATTTCGTGTCAGCTGCAATCGATGCGATATCAAAAGGCAACGATTTTTAGTAACCATGGAAAGGAAGTGGGAAATAAGGAAAATTACAAAAAGAGAAACTATGCAAGATAACTATCTGACAGGTGCGTATGTCATGTGTGTAACAATACGAACAAATTATTAATAGTGCTTAAATGTTCTCTACCATATCATATATTCTCTACCATATGTCTAATATCTAATTAGTGATGAATCCAATCTTACTGCTCTGATTGATGTTGTTTGAGCATTATATGATACCGAAGGACGTAAACCGTTATAATACATTTGAACATGATTCATTGATCTATTGATTGCCATGATTGATGTATAGCATGCATGCATTAAATTGCATGATTTAATTATTTATTGATAGCCATACAACCAGCGAAAATTGCACCAGTTGAATGATGCAAAGAATTCAAATTATTATTAATTATTCTAACTATTTAATTATCAAATTCTAATTTTTATTATAGGCTATAATTATTATATAATTGTAATAATTTCGTATACAATATTCATTCCTAAAAGTATTACACTATTTATTTTCAAAGTAAAAGGGGGTCACTCCAGATGGAGAGTCCATAAGTGAATGGTGGCTCAGAGTTCATAGGTGGATGGTGGCTCAGAGTTCACAGGTGGATGGTGGCTCATAGTCCACATGTGTATGGTGGCTTAGAGTCCACATGTGGATGGTGGCTCAGAGTTCACAGGTGGATGGTGGCTTAGAGTTCATAGGTGGATGGTGGCTCATCGTGCTCTGAAATGAGCTGGGTACGAGCTCAGCTTGCTCAGCCACAAATAGTAATTTCTGTTTCATTGCATTCCTCTACATCTGAATAAAGATTGGCTTTCACGCATAGACTTGGTATTTTTGCACTCAATAATTGACACGTATAATTACATGTATGATGTGATAAATGAAATAAATAACTACATTTCTTTTTTCTCAATTTACGAATTAGTGACAGGTTCATAACACAATGATTCGCCTTTCATCACTGAAATGTCTTGTTTCATATTTAAAGTTTTAAACACAAATATCGTTATAATCATCAAGCATTCATTGGCTCGGCAGTCCTCAAATTTCTTTTTCTGATACATTTATTCGTCCTTCGTGTGCCTCTCCCGAAAATACCATTCCCATAGTAGCATGCCCCAATTAACCAGTTATACATTTACTTATTTTATAAAATGCTAACAACTTACTTTACACTTTTTCATATGCTTTTTAAAATTACATGTAGTAGATTTTTCTATACTTGTATCTATATTTTTGTCATCAATATCATTGATTTTCTCTCTCTCATTCTCGTTGTTCTCTCTCTCTCTCTCTCTCTCATTCTCTTTCTCTCTCTCTCTCTCTCTCTCTCTCTCTACCTCTCTTTATCATATCTCTCAATCATTAAAGTCTCCACGTCCCATTCTCCTCTTTGTCACTCGTTTTATTTCTATTCTCTTTCACAAGCGCTCTATCATGGTATCTTGGCACTATTATAAAGCACTGTAGCGGCTCTCATAAACCACTCGCTCTATTGGGCGACTCCACAAGCGACGACAGTTTTATTACTCGCCGGGTGAATTGGTAAAATCGACTCTGCTGACCCGACCACCGACCTACCTTTAAATAAATTATGGATCTTCCAGGTTCAGGCTATTACCGCTTCCACTTCCCACTCCCTTTCCCTCTATCTCTGAATATTCTGTGGAATAACTAAGCTGCAACGCAAAAGTTCTAATTCAAGTGTTCAACTTAACAGTGCATATTATACAGTATATATAGGCCTATATGTATATATATATATATATATATATATATATATATATATATATGGTGCACTCTCTTCAGTTTAAATTACACTTCACTATTATACTAAGGCAGATGTGTAACTTTGTTGAATCGAACAATAATCGCAATACCTATTCATAGCAGATCTTAAATTGATGATGATTTTTTATCTAGTGACGGTTATCAATTCAATTATTAATCTTAACTCTTCGGTGATTTATATTTACTAATGTAAGTTTTCTGATGGTTTTACACCTTACCAAAACTTGCGGCATTTGTAAGCAGACAATAATCGTTTATAGCAAACAGTTAAGCACTGTGTTTGACTGGTACTCCAGTGTGCAGACCGATAAATATTCTCTATTATCATAGTAACAAAATATTGTTGTAATGCATACAGATTGCGGCAGTCAATGGGCCTCTGAAACTAAAAAATCGATGAAGTTATTCGAAAATTATACAAAAAACAATAACACTAAAATTGAAAACTAAATATGAGCGTCGGAATAGTCTCCTTTAGATCTGAGATTTCAACGCAATGGGATCTCGAAATTTTTAAGAAAGCAAAACCATAAGACAAGGGTAAAGTCATCTTTATGGGTCCCATTCTTGAGGAAAACGGATGTCCCTGATATCTTCCTGGCTGAGCTACTGGAAATCAACCACTGGATGTCGTGAATAAGCGGAAGTCACTGAGCGAAGGTGCACAGATCAGCTCGGGATCCATCCATCAATTAGCCTCCGTCTGCGCAACGTCCGCATTTGTCGCAACAGCTGCAGAACTCATTTCAGCAACATATTAGCAAGGATTTAAGCAAAAAACGATGACTTTACGGCATATTGTAGCAATGGGGCGAAAATTTAAGAAATTTAATTGAAGTTTGATATCCGGTGACACGCATATAAACACACTTTCGAGTACAGCAGCCAGTTTTCAGCCTTCTTTCAACAACATCTGATTTAGGTGATTAAACTTAGAGCTCTTTAAAAATTGTAAGTAACTCTGAACAACTAACTTTGCATTTAGTCATATTCTGACTGAATTCTATGTTGTCATGAACGACGGTAGCAACCTGTGCTGCTGCTGAGAAGGGGGATATCTCTGGTGACTGGTGATGTTAATGGGGTTGGAGAGGAGGTTTTGCTATAGCATGAGACTCAAGTGATCAGAGAATGTCAGGCATTGATGAAGATATAAACGAGTGAGAGAGGGAGAGAGAGAGAGAGAGAGAGAGAGCAAGAGTGACAGAATGGGACACTGAGGATTAGAGGGAAAGAGTGGGAGTTCACATTTTGTCTAGATGAAGCTACACTGTATAGTAAACCTACAGAGAGAGAAATATATATATATATATATATATATATATATAGAGAGAGAGAGAGAGAGAGAGAGAGAGAGAGAGAGAAAGACAGACAGGCAGACGAACAGACAGGCAGACAGAGAGACAGATATATATCTAATGGACTTCTACAGTACATGTATGTGCAGCAGGCCTGCACTGCATAGTGGTTGAGTCTAACTGTTGTCGTTTATTATCTTTTAGTATATTGAGATATTCTAGTATGTTATAAAAGGATTAATACTATAAAGCCGCTAAAACTACAAGTGAAAAAGAAAGCATTAATCTTTTAAAAGGGGTATTCTTTCTTCAGCTTGACTGATGATTCCAAAGTAAATACGAGATTAAAATCCATCGAATACCTTTAATCGAAAATTAAAAGTCCCAGTTTAGGAAAGCATTATTAATGAATTGTAAGTTCGACACCTTATTATAAGTAATCATGAAAATTCATTAAAAGGGGTTGCAAGACAGTGAATTGATGTCCACAAAGTAGTCGACAAGAAATTGGTTTGACTGAACTCAAGAGAGACGCCAGCGACTGCGGAAATAGAAAAATCGGAAGACCTTCTATAGGTAGACATGAAACAGGCCCGCCAAATCTGAGTACAAAATTTGGGAGAAGATTTCGTTTATTTAAATGGATAAAATAGATGAGCTTATTGATAACCAATAACTTTATAAGCAGAAGGCCAATAATTCCAACTAAGCAGGACCTTCCCTGTAGGACGAAAATTAAGTTAAATATAACTTCTAAATTTAATTTTTTAGCTTCATGGATTTGTAGATTACTAGTACTAAACAGTTAGTACTAGTTGTCAATCTGTTTAGTATCTCTCATGTGTTCTTTGACGTGACAGGTCCAAGTACGTACATGTATTCCTGCTCAAATTCTGCTTTTATGTTCCAGAATATCACTTTATTAACGAGTTAATCTTTACTCAAAAGGCTGCGCCTTACCTTTCTATAGCCTATATCTTAGGATTAATATGACTTCTGAAGTTATTCGTTTTTGTCTTCTTCAATTTAGGCTCAGTCGACACTAACTACAAGTGCCGTTTACGATAAGCTTATGCGTACACCGTACGGACAATCTGCATTATTATAATTATGAAAAGTATTGAAAATCGATATAACGAAAAGGTGAATTTCTCATGAGAGATATTTCAACGCCCTCCGTACCGTGTCTTAGAATGTATTGTAGACGACCGGCCGATCATTATTTGGCTATTCTACCTCAGTGTCAACATCAATTTGTCGATATTTTGACGGAATATTGAAACCAGCTCCTCCTTTTTCTCCATTCTCTCCGACTCTCTCGCTGCTGATGATTACACCTCTGAAAATCTTTAATGGTGATTTAATGAAATTCAGCAAGAACAAATTCCACAAATTTTTAGTGTAAGTTCGTTTTGCACTTAATTGTTTTTATTTATCTCAATCAATCAATAAGAATTTAACGTCCGGTTCCTCGCCATAAGGGAATGTCAGGGACGTGTCTTCCAGACTCTACACAAACAGGCACCAAAGCACCACACGATGACATCTCAGCACAAATATGACAAATACAGACACACAAGCAACTAAATAAATGAGATGAAAAGGGTTGTCACTAATGAGTCTAAACTGTGAAGTCACACGGTTAGTAAGAGGTAGTAAGTAATAAATTCTCTAAGTAATCACTTAGTATGAATACTGTAAAATCTCTGCTAGCTGTATAATTTAACCCTTTCTCTCTTTCTTTCTCTCTCTCTCTCTCTCTTACTCTTTCTCTCTCTCTCTCTGTCTCTCTCTCTCTTTCTCTGTGCACTGCCCACTTGCAGGTCTATGGCATAAAGCGTCAAACTTCTTTGTTTTCTCTTTACCTCTTCTTGTCTACACATGAGTGGAACTTTAAATCATCTAGCATACTCATTCTTGTTCATATCTACCACAATCATGGGGATTCTGCTTATGACGAGGTGGGCCCCCTATGCCTTCTTCAGCTTAACTAAGTATATTACAATTTAACTACATGTGTGTCACATAAACAACTGCAAATACATGTGAGTGAGTGAGTGAGTGAGTGAGTGAGTGAGTGAGTGAGTGAGTGAGTGAGTGAGTGAGTGAGTGAGTGAGTGAGTGAGTGAGTGAGTGAGTGAGTGCGTGAGTGAGTGATGTGAGTGATTGATGAGTGATGAGTGATGAGTGATTGAGTGAGTGATGAGTGATTGAGTGATTGATGAGTGAGAGTGAGTGAGTGAGTGAGTGAGTGAGTGAGTGAGTGAGTGAGTGAGTGAGTGAGTGAGTGAGTGAGTGAGTGAGTGAGTGAGTGAGTGAGTGAGTGAGTGAGTGAGTGAGTGAGTGAGTGAGTGAGTGAGTGAGTGAGTGAGTGAGTGAGTGAGTGAGGGAGTGAGTGAGTGAGTGAGGGAGTGAGTGAGTGAGTGAGTGAGTGAGGGAGTGAGTGAGTGAGTGAGTGAGTGAGTGAGTGAGTGAGTGAGTGAGTGAGTGAGTGAGTGAGTGAGTGAGTGAGTGAGTGAGTGAGTGAGTGAGTGAGTGAGTGAGTGAGTGAGGGAGGGAGGGAGTGAGTGAGTGAGTGAGTGAGTGAGTGAGTGAGTGAGTGAGTGAGTGAGTGAGTGAGTGAGTGAGTGAGTGAGTGAGTGAGTGAGTGAGTGAGTGAGTGAGTGAGTGAGTGAGTGAGTGAGTGAGTGAGGGAGTGAGGGAGTGAGTGAGTGAGTGAGTGAGTGAGTGAGTGAGTGAGTGAGTGAGTGAGTGAGTGAGTGAGTGAGTGAGTGAGTGAGTGAGTGAGTGAGTGAGTGAGTGAGTGAGTGAATTTGGCGTCATGTTGCTGATAATTAATTAATTGTAGCGGCAGATACAGTAGTTCTCTGGTCTACACCAGAAGCACTGATGATACAATACCGCTAGCGGTGGAAAGCAAATATTTCCCAAACATGATTGCGCACTTCTAGAGCATCAACGCAGTACCTGAAGTTAGTCTCCGTCTCTCTGCACTTTTTGTGTGTCTTTCTGTTTTCTCTGTCTGCTTTTCTGACTGCCAGTGTCTGATTATCTTTCTTCTGCTTTCCTCATTTCTGATTCATTTCATTTCATCCTAATTTCTGATTTCTGACACTCATTCTTGTTTGATTGAGTCTACTAGATAGGATACTTGTGACCGATTTGACGGCCTTGTTTGTGTCTGTCACTGTGTATTTTGAGTGTATTGAAATAAACATAGTTCTCTCTCTCTCTCTCATTTCCCTAATTTCAGGAATTTTTCTAATATATCTTCCTTTAACTTATATTCCATATATATATATATATATATATATATATATATATATATATATATATATATATATATATATATATATATAAGATTCACAATAGGAGAATATATATATGTATATATATATATATATATATATATATATATATATATATATATATATATGTATATTCTCCTATTGTGAATCTTACAATATATTTCCTTTAAATTGAATAAGTTTAGAACATGGGTAAAGCATGTCCTTCTGAATCGGGAGACTTGGATACAAATTTCAGTTCAGCCAGTACTGACTATGCCTATTTTGCTTTGTAAAAAGACAAGCTAAAGTTAAGGTTAACGTCAGTTTCCTCACTCTAAAGCGATATCAGTGACGGGTGAGCCCAGGATTTGAACCTCGCACATACTGATCCGCGGTCGAGTATCTTACCGACTTCGCCCTTGGCTGGAGCCAGTGGCGAAGTGTAATTACTCTTGCACACTAACACTAATTTCAGTGAACCGTTAAATTCTATTTGCTATACATTGCAAGTAGGCCTATATATAGGCCTACCTAAAGTAGGCCTATATATGTAGACTAATATATATATATATATATATATATATATATATATATATATATATATATATAATTTCACATTTCAGTTCTGCCAGTACTGACTATGCCTATTTTGCTTTGTAAAAAAAGCTAAGCATATATATATATATATATATATATATATATATATATATATATATATATATATATATATATATATATAAGCTATATATACAAGCATATAGATCAATCTATAAAAGCATATATATATATATATAAACATATATATATATATATATATATAAGATATATATATATATATATAATATTTATATATAGTATATACAGTACATATATATATATACATATATTATAGCATAAAAAGGACTTAACGTCCATGCCTTATGCTACTTTAGTTTATTATTCCTTCTTATTATTTTTATTATTTCTACTATTTCAATTATTTCAATTATATTAGTTTATTATTCAGTTCTACATTTTTTCGATTTCCTTACCCTTTGGTCTATAATTAGTTTATTATTTTTCTATGATCGGTAATATTCCATTCCTTTCTATTTATAGCCTTCTTTCTATAAGATTGCAATTTACTTTCTGCAACCAATTACTCGGAGCTTTCGTTGAATATCAATTATCGGCTATCTTACGAGCATGTATGATTGCTGACATGTGCCGATGTACAGGCTCGATTCTTGTATACTGTATGTGTTTGTTGTTATTGTATTCGACTACAGTAAATAAACTCTTGCTTATTCGTATTGCTCTCTAATGCTTCATATTATATATATATATATATATATATATATACGTTATATATTGCATATATTACGTACTATACATACATGTATACTGTACATATACGTGTATATACAACGTGTTATACGTATACTGTAAATATAAAATTAGACGAAGAAATTATTTTAAGATCTAATCCTTGGTGATTTACTAATGCGGTTGCCAAGCAGTACGCCTGAGCGGCTCTAAGTTGTGTCAGTCAGTACTTGAGAGATGCTCGCCTGGAGACTGTTATACGCTCTTATCAATCCGTAGCACACTCGGACTTCCGGTCAACTCCTTGACCAGTTCAGCGCTACTTCTAGCACCACCACGGAGTGGGGTAGAGAGAGGAGGGGGTGGTTAAGTCGCTAACAGCTGCAAATAGTGTGTGTGATAGAGATAAGCAGACAGGCTTGACCGCGACACATAATATCAATCCAACAATCCATCTTCTGCTCTATGGTTTCCTGGAATTATATGAAATCTTAAAACTTTCTGAAGAAATTGATATAAAGTCTCCACAAAAATGATAAAGTTGAGTTTGAGTAGTTAGAAGTATTTCTTGGTGGTTTTAATGGTATGTGGACTTTTTCATATGAAAACTGTAGCATTGATATGCATGTATAAAATATATAGAAGATTTTCAGAACGTCCAGGTTCAGCTAAAAGAATGCCTAGAGCACTGACATATCAATTTACGTGCAAACTGTACCTCATCTAAGGTGGAGAATTTTTAATCGGTGCGTTGAAATGTGTGCCTTGAAACTATTTTCGGGAAACAACTCTATCTCAGAGAAAATTTATAGTAGCTTTTAACCATTTATAAGTGTATATCTCTTCATTTTTAAGCATTTCACCAATATCTGGTCTTCATTATGTATTGATATTCAACGGATGCGGTTTCAACTCAAAATGTTTGAGCTGGCTGCTAAGAGATATATCCAATATCTTATAATTATTTATGTTGTGTTGTGTTATGCTGTGCTGTTCTATGCTATATTATGCTATGCTATGCTATGCTACGCTATGCTATCTCATCATATCTCATCTCCTCTCCTCTTATCACATCTCATCTCACCTCATATCATCTCATCTCATTTCATCTCATCTTATCTTATCTTTTCTTATCATATCTTATCTTATCCCATCCTATCATATCCTATCCTATCCTATCCTATCATATCCTATCCTATCATATCCTATCATATCCTGTCCTATTCTATCTTATCCTGTCCTATTCTATCTTATCTTATGTTATCTAATGTTATCTTATGTTATCTTATGTTATCTTATGTTATCTTATGTTATCTTATGTTATCTTATGTTATCTAATCTAGTCTAATCTAATCTAATCTAATCTAATCTTATCTAATCTAATCTAATCTAATCTTATCTTATCTTATCTTATCTTATCTTATCTTATCTTATCTTATCTTATCTTATCTTATCTTATCTTATCTTATCTTATCTTATCTTATCTTATCTTATCTTATCTTATCTTATCTTATCTTATCCGGCTGCAATTGATGCGCCATCAAAAGGTAAAGATTGCTAATAATCATGGAGCGGAAAGATGAAATTGGCGTTAACAAGCTTCTGTGCTTCCTGACCCAGTGTGCCGTTATGTTATGCTATCTCACCCATCTTATCTCATCTTATCTTATGTTATGTTATTGTACCTCTTATCTTATACTGAATTATAACTAGGAGCAATGCCTAAAATCACAAATATTATTAATAAATCACTTCAAAAGTAAACACGCATTGTAGTGAAAAGATCAACTATGTTGAAATCAATCACTTTTAATACCATTGCTTAAACCGTTAGGCAATTTTGACCATTTTCCGTATAACCAGTCCAGTGAATGTCCGAGATATTAGTTTCAGATGAGCGCGGCTGGGATTCGAACCCACGAGGGTTCAATTCACGTTAGGATCTGTCATTTAAAACTTCATGACGCTACCCCTACGCTGTCAAGACATTCATCTAAGCTGTAACACACTGAAGCCTGAAAACATTAGTCATAGACTGCAGCGCCCGATCCTCTCAGCTCTTGATTATTCTAGTAGATTACCCGGCGCTTTCATTTTGCTCTCAATTCATTCGTCGCCGAATAATCCTGATAAATCCTAATCCTTTTAGCTCAGACACTTCCAGTTTAAATCTCTGGACGCTTTAGATTCAGCTGAGTAAATAATTCAGATCGTTCAATTCAATGTTTAACATTCGACTAATCGATAAAGTTAAATAAAATAATCTAAGGGCATGATTTCGAGATAACTCGTATGACAATCCTCTGGACATATAAAAGTACGTTCTCACCTTTTTATTTTTGAATGTATACTTTTAATTGGTGTTGCTAATTATCTAATATTTTAAAAATGACTTAATAATTTACAACCGTATATTTTAGTATCATATCAGTTAAGTGATTTCTCTTACTCGGGTATAGCGAACTGAAATATAAATAGCCTATGTACCATGAACCATTCGGAAGCATAATGTAAAGAGAGAGAATGAGAGATATAAATGATAGAGTTCTACAATTACACTCTTATAAATTGATTTATTTTGTTTTTAATTGGACGTATGATAAACTAGCATAGCTTAACTCTGATCAGTGTTGCAACTCCTCGATATCCAAATCATGATCAAATGCGCCAATCAACAGATTTTCTTTATTTTACCATTCAAAGCATTTCGTCCACAGTTTTGCATTACTTCTAACGTAATTTCTCTACAATCCTTATTTAAGCCTTCTTTTACCAGTTTCTAACGACAAATAAAATTGAATTTCAGTATTGCAGCGATTGTCGCTGATTTCTGATACAGAAACAATCAGTCAGTCTACATAATATATTATATAATCAATTCACTTTAAAACATGCGAAGCATACCTACATTGTAATAATAAGAATAACAACAACAATTAGAGTGCTACAGTCATCAATGACAACAGCGAGCACTATTGAGATAAAATCAAGCCGACGAGCATAAAGAAGGTCCAAAAACGGTACAAATTCCAAAATCCAGATAATCAGTCCAAAGTATAGCAGCAAGTATAATATATAAATCTTTATTCGCCACTTGGGCAACCAATTGAATAATGAGAAGCATACCTCCTTTGTACAGTTATACAAATAAGTCTCCCACAGTGCACTTAAATATAGCCCCCCCCCACGTTATGATTTAAACCTGCATTCGCTATAAGATGCAGTAGTTCTAGAGATCGGCTACAGGCCCGCAATAACCTGATCAAGTGATATATGAAGCTGAAATCGATGCGCTTACGTGAACAATCGAGATAAAATAATAATTGATGCTGCTTTAATAATGAATGGACACAGGGACATTATGAATATCAGCCGCATCCTTTGATCTCCCGTGGTTTATGGCCTCATTATACAGACATGGAACAACTGCTGTGCTCCGATACCAAGGCGTAATTAGCAATAATACAGCTAATTACCCTCATAAAAGCTATAGTACCACGTGCACATTTATCAAAATACTCCAATAGAGCAACGAGACAGTGGAAGATTTACTGCTACTTCCGCCAGAGCTCGCAAAAACGGTGAAATTAATTTAAATTTTACGAGACTATTGTTATTTAGTTAAATGCACCAGGTTTATTGCCACTGCTTTCTTAACAAAAATTCATCGTGGGAAAATTTTTTACAAGTAAATATCATTGGGCTGTTAAATACGACGAGTTCAGCTTACGGTGATCTTTACTGCACGAAATGTGACTAAGACAGGACTTACGATAGAATTTATCTATTGACTGACTGACTGACTGACTGACTGACGGACTGATTTATTTACTGACTTACGGATTGACTGACTGAATGAGTGACTGACTCTCACTAAACAAATGATTGACTGAATGACTGATTAACTGAACAACTGCCTGATTCATTCATTAATGCATTCGCTGATTAATTGATTGATTGATTACAGTAATTACTCTTCTGATTGCAAACCACCCAACCAGCAGAGATGACAATATAATTATACATGTACTGTATATCAAAGTTATCATATTCGGTTTGGAAATTTACGTAAAATCTTCTCGAAATCTAAAGTCTAAATAACAAATGTTTACCTGCAGACTGGGCAGTGGTAGGGACACAGAGATCAGCTTGCTCATGCACTGCTCCATTGTGGGCGGTGCTGATGTACTTGAAACAGTGCCCAGGAACTGTGTCGTTAAATAGATAGCAAGGGAAAGTGACCTTATCTGACCTTCGAGCCGTCTTTTCTGCCAAGTAGACCAGCTCTGGCATTCCGGAATCTTTTCCTACGGTTTGACTAAAAACCCGGATTTTATCATTCCGGTTGGGACACTCAGGCTGCTCGTATGACACCATGATTGCTTTGGGACATGGAAAGATGAAGTTCTCACTAAAGGAAAGGCTGTATCTTTTAGACCAGTTCATTTCCAATATATTACTTCGAGCTATAATAACATCAGGACTTCGACTATATTTCATGACAGCTTGATAGTATCCAGCTCTATCCGTGTGATTGCAAGAAAATATTATATCTATAGTAGTCGACTCTGAAATTGAATTGATTGTTTGAATTCCAACAATTTCGGGTTCTTTGTCGGCTGAAGCGGTCAAAGCTGAATCATTTTTGTTAGTTGAATAACGAAGTTCCACTATATATTGAGCATTTCGTTGTATTGAATCACATTTTAATTCGTTTTCTAACGAAATAACCAACTCAATCTTTGATTCTAATGTGAAACCGGTTTTCGGTAATATCAGTAACAGCTTAGGCCAGGCCACCGTTATTGGTGAACTTTCTGCAATTATCGTCCTGTTAAAATCGTTAACGGAAGAAGAATTGAAGATTTTAAATTGGAGAGTATCCGCAGCGTCCACAACTCCACAAGCGATCGTGAGTTCCAGATCCCGGAATCCAGTCGGGATGGGTATGGAGGTGATCACCTGATGATTGAGGGTGGAGATAAGTTGGAGGGATGGTTGAGAAGGGAAAGTCACATTTTCGCCGATGTTTAAGACGACGGGAAGGTCGCCGGTTAATGTTGTGTAGTTGATAGGAGCCCTTAGTCTGATATCAGCATCGCCTGTTCATAGTAACAATTAATTTAAGAAAAGCATTAATTAAACATACTAAATTGTTAAATCTAGTTTTTGTCGGTAAAATTTACTAAGCGAAATTTCTACAATTCTTGAAGTCAGTATGAAACTTTTCCATTAGTTTCGAAATATTTTTTCAATTCTTGGAACCTAGGTGTTCATCAACCGAATGTTATTTCTGTTGTTGGCGTGGATTTAGTGCTTTGTTGCCTTTACGACACTTGCAGCCACTCTTAGTCAATTATTCTGCAACTTGGACATAACACGGGCAATTCATTTTAACAGGTTTTTTCCCTTTCTCCGTTAATATGTTGTATACATTTTTCTCTCAATTACAGATGTTAGAATGAGACACAAGATGTAGTTTATCCTCCCTTGAGTGGTTAACAATGGGAGAGAATTTAGTGCACTCGGTTAAGCTGCGCGTGAACTGAACAAAGTAAACCCACGTTGCGCGCGGTTAGTACTTTGTAGGCGATCAATTTGGAAGAGCTAGTGTTGACAGCTTTGAATGAAAAATCCTCAAAGTGTTGGAAGTTTATTCTTAAATCCGGGCCTGCTGCAATCGATTCACCAACAAAAGACAACGATTACTAATAACCATGGAGGGGAAAAGGAGGAAATACCGAAAACAACAAAAACACCAACCAAGATAGGAAACTTTGAAAACACATGCGATTGTCGTGTGTGTAACGATACGGAATAAAAATATAAACAGATTCTCTCAAAACAGTAACACGATTTTAAAGCTAAGCGTTGATGCTGAAGCTTTTATCGCTGCTGCTGCGGTCGACACGTCTGGTTATGCCCATAGAGCTGTGATGTTATACCTGGACAGCGCAGTGCTTTACCGGTCCACGAGGCTTTCGTGAGACGTAGATTTACGAGCGGTCACGTGTTCAGTTGCTCTCTCTTCCTATAAACCCTTCCATGTCATCAGTCTTCTCTCCTTCTCTCACTCTGACTCTTTGCCTATTTATATTTATCTAACGCCCTCTCTCTTTCTCCTATTCTGTGTATTTGCAGCCGGTTCTACGTCTCTCTCTCTCTCTCTCTCCCTTTCTCTCTCTCTCTCTCTCTCAATCTCTCTATTTCTCTCACTCATTTCTCATTTATTTTCTTCTTATCATCTGCAGCCAAATGTTTTCTAAGCCTTACTTCTAATAATACGTCGAATAAGTCTTACTTCTAATAATACGTCGAATAAGTCTTACTTCTAATAATACGTCGAATAAGTCTTACTTCTAATAATACGTCGAATAAGTCTTACTTCTGAAATTCACAAATAATATATATTAATATATTAATTCATTGATTTTTCTGATTTTTCTTTGTCTCTCTTTCTCTTTTTATGATCAGACTAGTCTACGATTATTCTGTATGATAGAACAGATTCTTACCGTTTCCATGACAACCCTCACTCACACAATGATTGGGGGGGGGTCATTACCCCCCCCCCCCCCTCCCACATACCTAGCTGTATTTCAGGCGAGCACCTTAAGATCAGAGAGAAAGCAGCCGTGCTCGTGTCTATGCGCCATCTTGTGCTGCGCAGTTGATTAATTCCTCCTCACATTCTCTGATCATTAATTACCTAAGAATTCCTGCTGTTTCTCTACTTGTTCTGTTTTCTCATTTCTCAATTTGTTTTCTTTATGTTTTTCTATCTTGATAACATTTCTTTATGAATTCCACTTTTAAGACAATATACACACAGGCCTATATAATATGTTTCGATAGCGTAGTGATTAGAGACGTCAGGTAATGTCATGAAGTTTTCATGACAGATCCTGAGGTGAATTGAACTCTTGTGGGTTCGATTCTCGGCTGCGCTGATCTGAGAGTAAAATCTCGGACATTCACTGGAGTGGTTACACGGAAAAAGGATTTAATTGCCTAACAGTTCTAACATCTGATGCGTGCTCTTAATATTATTAATATTATTATTAACTTTGTTTAACATTCCCTTGGCTGTATAGGGCCCTGGGCTAAAAATAAGATAAAAGGAAGATTATATAATTAAAAGAAAGATGCAAAATAAATATTTAAAATAATTTCTCTACTCTCTGGGAGGCCGCATTCGCCATAGTGCCACGAACGCAGACCGCATTAAAGCTCTGGAAATCGCTTATTATTATTATTATTATTATTATTATTATATTATATTTATATTAAATCATTAAATCATTTGAATTTTTGATCGTTAAACTAATGCGCACATCTAAATAGCCTATGATTAATAGAAGTCACAGGTAATATACTATTGGAGAGATATTTAAAGCAGTATATTGGAATACACAATAGGCTGATTCACTTCATTATGAAATAATAATAATAATAAAAACAAAAGCAATAATAATAGTAATAGTAACAATAATAATAAGAACTAGAATAATAATAGTAATAATTATAATTCAGTTGATAAGGCAATGATTAATAATGATTCAGTTGGTAATCAACAGACAATTAAATGTTTCTGCAATTTATAATAATAATCAAAATGATAATAATGGCTTAGAGTCAGTTTCAGCCTTTAAAAAATTTTAAGGGATGCATCTAAAATACGAGTATATTATTTAAGATAGGAGCAATAATTGTGCAAACATACATGTGATCGTTGTAAGCATTGGCGTAACATCCATACATATACAATAAGCGAGTCCAATAGCAAGTAAATATAAAATTCCAGAGCCTAACATCAATGTCAGAAGCACATTTATTGCGAACAATCAAGGATAGCATGAAATTTCAAGCCATCGCCTCAATATCCGCGATTTCAAGTACAGTTATTTCTTTGTAAATTTAAAGCCCGACTTGTTATCAAGAAAGAAATTAAAAATGTAATAAGCTAATAGAATCAGTAAGGAGATAATTAGAAAGAGAGAGAGAGAAAGAGAGAGAGAATGAGATAGAGTGAGGTGGAAGGAAGAGAAAAGAATGATTGACAGAAAGGAAGAAACACATCAGAATTTCATCAGAAAAAATTAAATAAGAATAGATAGAAAAAAGGTAATATGAAAAACGTAATAAAATGCTGGTAAATCTAAGGTTAACGTCAGTTTCCTCACTTGAAATGGATGTCAGTGACGGGCGAGCCCAGGATTTGAACCCGCACATCCGCAGCCGAATATCTTACCGACGTCGTATAAACAGTAGGCCTATAAACAGAGTAGTAAATACTGGCTAGGCAATTTGAGAGTTAGGGGCCCACCGCTAGAGAGAAAGAGAGAAAGAGAGAGAGAGAGAGAGAGAGAGAGAGAGAGAGAGAGAGAGAGACAGATAAATAGAAATAGAGAGAGAGAGAGAATGAGAGAGAGACAGAGGTAGAGAGAGAAAGAGAGAGAGAGAGAGAGAGAGAGAGATTTGAGAACGGAAGGTGATGCGCTTGGTTTGTCAATAAATCAGGCAGTCCGCTGTAGGTGATGACACAAAGTGTCAATTAGAGTCTGGGCAAGAATACCAAACTAGTCTTCCAAATCCCAACAGCAAACATCAACTCCGTTTATCTATTTACTCTCTAGTTCCTTTTCTATTACCCTAAATTTCTCAGATATTAAATTTTAACGTCTGTTTTTCTATCGAGAAATTCATCAGATGAGAGCATGATAGAAACTGAACCTGCAGCCCTCTTCTCAGCAGATAATTACCAATGTTTCATGATAACAAAATGATGTAAATCCTGCTGGGGTGTGTATCATTTAGATCAGCAGAAATATAACAACTTATAGCGTTTGTCCCATTCGACCCTTATGAAATTATATTATTAAAAAACTTTGCAAAACTTTCAGCAAAAATTATTAATAAGAACCTCATGCATTCTCTTTGCTCATAATAGGCTTCGCATCTGTTTAGCCTCCTGTTGTGGTTCATCGTCATCATCATCATCATCATCATCATCATCATCATCATCATTATCATCATCCCTTGAATCCCAGTTTACCCAGGGTCGGGATACAAATAGACTGCCTCAAATCCTCTCTGTCCTATACCACACCACCAGCAAATCGCCTCTTTGATAATTCCATTCGTTTAAATTGTTGTAGCAATTTTTGGAGCTTAGGAGCTCACCAACCGAATACCCTTTCTGACTTTGGTATGGATCTTAGTGCTTTAGTCGCCTCCTTGTTATAGTTCAACACTATTATAATATAATCATCATTACCATCATCATCATCATCATCACCATCATCATCATCATCATCATCATCATCATAGTCATCAATTGATAATGCCATGAATCTCAGTTTAACTAGGGTCAGGGTAAACTTTTACACTCGTTTAGAAAATTCTATATCAATTTCTGTGGTCTAAACGCTCATCAACTGAATTTCATTTCTGACGTCGGTTTGAATCATAATGCTTTGTCGCCTTTTACGACACGTGCAGTCCACTTTGGTCTATTCTTCAGCAACACAAACACAACACGGGTAAACTCTCATAATATACTGATTATGGGTGATATTTTAATTATCTGTTATTGCGCTACTGTGGCATATTCTATAGAGTAGATTTTTTGTATTTCCTGTTATCATTATTTGGACTAATATTTTGGTTCATATCAGCATAATTAGGTTGTTAATATTGGTTCCTAGAAATGTAAAGCTTGAATTTATAAAAAAGGTTATCCCTTACTTTTCAAATTTACTATTTGTTTAATAACAAGTTTCTTGATTTGTTCTTGTTGTCACGTATTTCGGTGAATAACAATAATTGCATATATTAATATTTTTATTCATATACTTAACAGCTGTATAACATTAAAGAAAACGTCACTGTATGTATGAGCTATATCAGGAAGTAGATAGGATGATTTATGAGGAGCTCTGGTCTTAGCTCATGCAATATTTAGCTAGCTCTCTCGATTCTTTCTCACTAATGAAACATTCTCTTTTTTCTTTCACCATGAGCGTAATTGAACTTTGTCACGACTTTCTCGACAGCATCAATCAAAAAGGGGAAACCTTCGGTAAAATCTTAAGTAAATTGCGTCCAAAGCGCAGAATTTATAAGTGACTGGAAATTATAATGCGCCATTGAGTATTAGACAATGAATCTAAGATTGAATTATCATTATCATCATCCTTTCTTGAAGCCCAGTCTAACTAAGGTCGATATACAAATATGCCTTATTTTCCATTTGCTTTAGACCATTTTGTAGCAATTTCTGGAGTCTAGACGCCCTCCACCTAAACGCCCTTTCTGACGTTGGTTTGGATTTTAGTGCCTTGAAGCCTTTTACGACACGTACAGTCTTCGAAAGGTTTATTCTACAGCATTCTGGACACAACACAGGTAAGGATCCATGATTAAATACATGAACTACTTTCGTGAATATAATTCGTAAAATATCAATTATGATTTCTTGATTTTATCAACCATAATATAATTAAGTCATGCATAAAGTAAATATTAACTCCGGCATGAATAGATTTTCGTGATGATATCTTAAAATTGCTATCTAATACAACTCGAATACAGTTTTCACTCAACGATATCACTAATTTTACTAAATAGAATTTGATAGCTTTTGCGGTGATTTTAATCATGCATAGAACAAATAGTTAAACAATATTCTTCTTTGTTCATCTCTTTCTCAAACTATGCGATGGCAGTGAGCTATCGCACTATATTTCTCAGGCTTGCTATCTCATCACAGCCGCTAAAGTCTCCCTGTCATTACCGCGTCACTAAATTTATGACGCTACTAATCTCAGAGCGTCGTATTCAGCATCCATTGTATATACCTGTGTCTCCTTCTACAATAACAAATCTTTCTGTCGATTTTCATTCCTATCTACCTTCTCACTTGTTAATATTTCTTGTAATCTTCCTGAAGTTATCTAACAATGGTATAACTGTCAGTTCTGTAAATCTTTACTGTTAAATTAAACTCAGAACGCCATATGTTAATTACTAGTTCAGTAGTTTATTACTAGTTCACTCCAGTTTATGACTATAGTTCACTAGTTTATTACTAGTTCACTCCAGTTTATGACTATAGTACACTAGTTTATTGCTAGTTTGCTAGTTTATTTTAGTAAGCTAGTTTATTAGTATTAGTTCTTTAATTTATTGTTATTTGACAATTCAAATGGTTTCTAAACATTTGAAATTTAGGTTATTAGAAATCTACTGGTTCATTAACACGCTTTTATGACGATTTTTTAATTTCTCCCGTACAGTTAAAATTATTCTGTTTAAAGTGTACTGCTTATGTTTTTACGATATTGCACTCTGGTCCAAGTTTAAAGTGTCTTCTTTAAATAAATTTTGTTCATGTTACAATAGATGTGCCAAACGGTTCTTTGGTTTCAAAAGACATGATAGTTTATCCACTATGATGCAGTTATGTAACATTCCTAGTTTTGATATATATATATATATATCTATTTATAACTCTAAATGTGTGTATAATCGGTGTGTTAGTAAGTGTGAAAGTGCACTAATTAATTGTCTTTTAAGGTTGTGATTTTTCCATTTTAGAACTATAGTATCTGATTTTACGAGTGTTTACATGATTTTATGGGTGTGCTGTGTTGTGTGTCTTGTGTGCTTTGTGTGGGCCTTGCTGCCTGATTTCTAATTCTAAATACATAAATTAAAATGTTACGTGTAGATTATACTTACAAAACTAACGATTTTATTGTAAAACTCTGCTTTTAACTGAATGCTTAATTGTATTCCTCCATATCTTCGTTAGTAGCCCTATCGAACTAACACAGCATTCCGCAGATCTATTCTCTGGTTTCCCGGGTCTAACATAGGACAAGAGATCTGTGCGTATCTCTGTGCGTATCTCTGTGTGTGTGTATCTATGTGTGTGTGTGTGAGCGTACGTGTCTGGGATCAGTGAAGTAGGAGCAGAGGGTCAAATCTTTCTCCCAACCTTCTCCTAACGACGCTTCCATTCATTTTACAATTTACACGATGTTATCAGAGCAACCCCCCCCCCTTACTCTCCTGTGTCCCTCTCTCATCCTCTTTCTATCTTTTCCTATCTCTCTCTCTCTCTCTCTCTCTCTCTCTCTCTGTCTCTCTCTGAAACTGGTTAAATCGTTATATGTATATATATATATATATATATATATATATATATATATATATATATACTGTATATATATATACATATATATATATATCTTTATCTCTATCTCTCTTTCTTTCTCTCTCTTTCTCTCTCTCTCGCTGTATGTTTCTCTCCCTCTATCTCTTTCTCTCTCTCTCTCTCTCTCTCAATATATATATATATATATATATATATATATATATATATATATATACGTATATATATTTCTCTCTCTTCCCTTCCTATTGTGAGACTATTATTGATATTAATCAGAATTTTGAAGCTTTCGCAGACAAATCTATGACAAATACAAATACAAATACAAATGATATGACAAATCATTTGCGGCAGTTTTATAGTTTTATAGCTTTCGAGCTAACCTTTGACCAACTCAGCCTAATGAAATCATGACGTAAAAGAAAGACATCAATGACCAGGTGACACGTCTTAATTTTACAGCCTATAGTCTTACATACAAGAACCTATAAGACAAGAATAGATATATAGAAGCCAAAGAAGCAAATCTCGCCTTGGTAAGCAGAAGCCATTGTGAGTGCCAATGATATTGACAGTTTGGCGCAATGAGCCATCTCAGAATTCCCTTTGTTACTAATGCAGATAATTCCAAAACTAAATATTTTAACAAAATAATTAATATTGAACTTTTAATTAGCTATCTGAAATTCACTAAATTCATTTTTCTTGTTAAAGCCCATTTCTCTCTCTCTCTCTCTTTCTGTCTTTCTCTCTGTCTTTCTCCTTCTCTCTCTCTCTCTCTCTCTCTCTCTCTCTCTCTCTCTATCTCTCTCTCTCCCTTTCTGTCTCTCTCACACCCTCTAACTGGTTAACTCGATATCAGCCATCAGTTAAAGCTAGCTCTACCTAATGATAAATCTAGTTTTAACCAGTTATAATCAATTAAAAGTGGTTTTATTTTACTGGTTAAAACAAGTTTAATCTGGTTTTATCTGGTAACAGCAAGTCATCAACGAGTATAAGCCGCATAAAGCGACTTTGGACGAAACATCTTCGTTATTTCTCTTCAGTCGTGTATCGCTTGACGCGTAAATTTAAACCCAATATTGAATGATCCTGGTAATGGAGGATACGGAAAGCAGTAATTCCTCAGGGAATCTATCCGCAATCATATCCCTGTCATCCTCCGGGCTTAGACTCATAGTCAGCCTGAGTATCAACATATCCATGGAAACAGAGTGTAGGCTTTCTACAGCTTCAGGTCTAATACAGTGTATAGTAAGATGTACTATTAGTTTTCCCAATAGCTAAGTAGGGCAAATAGAGACGCTTTTAATTGTGGCTATTTACTAATTGCGATTAAGTTATCTATTTTATTAGTTATTTTGGAGTTCGTGGCCTGAAATGGAAATTATAACGCCATTGATTGATTTCGCGATAAGTATAATCAATAATTATAATTATCGCCCTTCATCGTTGTTTGATGTTATGCACAAAATAATTTGCATAACATCAAAATACAGTCTAAAACTAATTAGCAATACTAAACAGCTGGTAATAATAATAAGCAACAACAATTTTTATACACCAAGCGTCTTAAATATTTCTGTGCGAATGATACACTAATACCTTAGCTTTAGATCAATTGTTTCACTAACCTTTAGAAATTTTTACTGTGCATTGCGTATTGTTATTAATATTTCTGGTTTTATCAGGTTAATTTATTTCTCTGTCTTAGGTCAGTAGCGCCTACGTGATTTTCACTTATGCAAAAAAGACATATGTATCTCTACTTGTAGATAATAAAACGAACGAACTATTTTCTCTGTTTCATCAGCTTGTTTTTGAAATTAATAAACTATTATCGCCGTACCATAAGTTTAATACATCAAACGAATAAATTGGAGAGGTTACAGATTCAACAGGGAGTAGGTACCTCTTTTGAAGATTTTTATAATACAAACATACGAAAAACTAATCTTCAGTTGTTTAAAGACCTTTTAGTTATACCTAGAATTTTTAGTTGTTTTATTATTATTTTAAGCTGTTCCTAATATTAATTTTCTTTGGTTTAACTCTTGCAAGTAGACGGTTTGAGAAATTTGAAATGCATTCAATTAAAAATATTTTAATTTAATTTAATTTAAGAAACTTAAAACGCCTTTTTGAAAGAACAACAGAGAAAAAACACCCAATTAGTGAATTAAAGTGACAAGTATAACACACTTTAACTGCTTGACCATATACACGTCCATGACAACATTCATGACCATACTGAGCACCGCGAAGACAATGAATCTGATATTCTAAATAGAGACACTAGGGAATGGTTGTAGAGTGAGAACAGGAAACCTTTCTTGACTTAATAGCAGCGATTTCTTTGTGCAAATGATTCCCTCACGAATCGTTAAAGTCTCCCGCACAATGTGCTACGCCATCACGCGAGAATACATTGTATCTCGTTCCATTTCTAGACACGCAGTTACTGAGGTGACGAGTGGAAAAGATTAAGCTTGAAGATTTTCAGTCAGCTTTTCACAAAGTCTTATATTTATGGCATGCAAATTTGGTCATAAACCATCGCAACCTGGCTGGAGCCAGTGGCGAAGTCGGTAAGATACTCGCCCGCGCATCAGTAGGTATGGGGTTCAAATCCTGGGCTCGCCCGTCACTGACATCGCTTTCGAGTGAGGAAACTGACGTTAACCTTAGCTTTTTACCAGCTTTACTTTACTTGCTGATATTTGAATTTATAGAATAGATTTTTGCTTAAAAACCGGCGTTATGGTTGATTAATGCATTATACACGTTATACTAATATCAGATTCTGCAGTAGTCCATTAAGCGCTGTATCCGTGGTGCGTCCAGGTTGCTGAAGAATAGATCAACCGTGGATTGTACTTATCGATAAAGTCGACAATGCACTAAGATCCAAACCAAAGAAAAGGCATTCGGTTGGTGAGCGTCTAGGCTCCAGAAATAGTTACAGAATTTTCTAATCCTGGCACTAGTTAAACTAGGGTGCAAGGGAAGATGATGATGATTCTGAACTCATTAGGAGCATCAGGAATTTTCTTCGGAATTGCCATAGTGAGCTATGAATGGTCCATAACGTATTATTGCAAGAACCTGTAGTGAGCTGTAGAGGGTCTATCAGTAGGATGGTCTATCAGTAGGATGGTCTATCAGTAGGATGGTCTATTAGTAGGATGGTCTATTAGTAGGAAGGTCTATCAGTAAAATGATCTATCAGTAGGATGGTCTATCAGTAGGATAGTCTATCAGGTACAGATACCTTCAAAATTACTGTATATTAATACATACATTACATTAGAGCTACGCAATACGGACAGCCTGTGGATAGTCTATCAGGTGTAGTAAGAAATACCGTAGTCTACATTTGTGCTATCAGGTATTTACGGCATACCAACTCTCAAATGAAGTTATTGACTGATGAGAGAGATTTAAAGGTTGCGCTGCTATTTGACGGATTGTTTAAGATCGGTGAAGCGTGAAACGTTACATCGATTGTTACAAACTGTTTCGCAAACAATAAGGTTGCACTGCACCAGTACAATCCCTTCAGCTTGAATGTGTGTGAGAGTGATAGACATGCAGTGATATATTGGATTATTCTAAATGATACTATTACATGATGATGATAAGTTGACAGTTATTAATTGAAATCCATTGGACTACATTTATTTAATTTTTTAACTAAAAGGGACCTTCCATTTTCTAAAAATTGAGCCGTATATCTTGTCAACTCCTCGGTTTCAACCAATATTAGACTAGAGTTCAGCTAATCGATCTATAATAAGCATATCTATAATTGTAATGATATTAACAATGTGATGAAAATCTGAATATTTTCATCATGTGTGTAGTAAATATTCGTTTTGATAGACTATGAATTTATTTTCACCGACATGTGTGAGCTTGTGCCCAGCATTAAATCTAAAACTCTTCTGCTTTTCCTAATCTTATACTAGACTTGTTCTACTTAGAAAACACGAATGAATTTACATCTCATGAAAGTCAAATCCAAACCAATAAACAAAATGTCCATCATGTTTCTAACATTTTTAAGTAGCGGAAATAAATACATTAAAAGCACTGGAAAATTTTAAAGTAGGCCCATCATTGAGATTGTTTTACATTTCATCGTTACAAACTTTTAAATCTTACTTCTAGTACGGACGGTGAGTGAAGAACCTCCACCCACCGGCTCGCGGTTCAAAGCCTCGTTGAGACAGGGGTATGGTCGTCCTAGACGATGAATAGGACGGGGAGCTTAGAGAATTCTCATTTCAGCAGAGGTTTGACGCTAGACTAAGCTTACCTTGATTGACAGCATCAATGGAGGAACATTTATAACGTCCAGAACAACGTAAAGAAAACTCTGCCGACTGTAATTATAAGAAAACCACTCACATTGGCTCCGCAGCGAATGCGGCTGCTGCAGCGAATTAAGCAAGAAAATATGATCCAGTGTGTGCTCTTTAATGAGAGAGATCAATGGAGTGTAATTAAAATGTACACCTTAGATTTGTATATTAGATATTCATAAATGTATTCAGTGCTAAATGATTAGGGTGTTGGTCTCGAAGGCAAGTGGCCTTGGTTCAATGCCCAGGTGAGTCAACAAATTATGGATATTCTCTTTGGCTCATTGAAGGTTAATTTTGTACCGGAGCTAGCTGCCAATTGGCTTGATCAATAGCAAACGATATAGTGAACCACGGAAAGGATTGATAATGATCTGCCAGGCATTTGTAAAGCAGTCTCGAAGACTAGTCACCGGTCATGACATTGCCATAGATATTTGCGGAGGTTATTATTATTAAATATGCAGAATTTTACGCAACCAGAAGTCACACCATTAAACTAGTTGTAATTTCATAACGACTAAAGACGATCTAGAAGCTGCGAAGACTGCTGATGATAGAAATGAATAGAGGAATGTTGCCGCCCTATGTTCTGTGCAGCAACTGATGAATGAATTTCATAACAATTGCGCAAGATTACAAGATGACTCATTCACTGAATATCTTTAAAATCTAGAAATTTAACGTTTGTTTAACATTTAGAATTATCGTAAAATAAATAAGGGGCACGAGTTACATGAACTTATTACTATATATCAGTATTTTGATATAGTATATGTAGTTTATACAATTAATATTATACAAGGCTTTACATGTACATGCCTAGAACTCAAATAGCAGCATTTTCACGCAAATCGCAAAAGAGCTCGTTGAAGTGGTCATAGCTCTGAAGACGAATACTTCTAAAAAACAACAGCCAAAAATATCTGTCAAAACAGAATTCTATGATATTATCATAATTACTATATGACTTTAGTTAATCATCGTTATAAGAAATTAAAAGAAGGTTTTCTGAAAACCCAACAGTATAGACCTTACGGCATTCCATTCCAGATGGAATGATAGAACATACATGTAGAAGAAAACAACAATGTCTATATATTAGCTTTGCCTGAATTTTCACTTTTTTTGCAAATATATTGATATATTACTCATAATTCTCAAATTAAGTTTGGTTCTTGGATGGCTGGAATCTTTGCATTGTCTCCTGGATTTTCACATTTTGGCACGACAGCTATGAATTACTCACTATTCTCAAACTACTTAATGGTTCTTGGATGGTTGGAATCTTTGCATTGTCTCCCGGACTCACCACAGCGCAAACTCCTCCAGCTCACTGAAGAATCTCCAGTGACACTCCAGCCTAATGGAGTGGAAGATTCTCCAGCTCTGGAGTGAATCCACACAACTACAAGTAGTTCCGCTTATTCCCCTCCATAGAACGTTATCTGGAACTAGTCACTGCCAGATATCACTGTGTTATTATCTAAACTACGATGTATAAACCATAAACAGAAGACACTGGATTGTTTTATTCGGATATTCAGTTAGCTGTTAAAATTATGCGTTCATGATGATATAATTAATAAATTACAGTTTAAAGAAACTGGTGGACCGTATTTGAATCAAATTTTTTAAGTAGCATTAAAATTGTGATGATTTAATTTAATTCTATACTTTATGTTATTGACAGTTTATGCTTGAAAATAGGATAGTAGTGTACATGTGTAGATGATTCACTATTGTCCGTGTAAATGATCTTACTTGATACTCTAATGGAACACAATCCAAACAAGTGACCTCAAGCTGATGTGTTACCCTTTATAAACTATCCAGACCGCATAGGTCGAGTAACATTATATGATAGGGTTCGCTAAAGCTATTGTTAAATGCAGTTTCCTCACTCGAAAGCTATGTCAGTGACGGGCGAGCGCAGTATTTGAATCCGCACTGGACCGCACATACTGATCCGCGGTCGAATATCTCATCTACATCGTCACTGGCTCCAGCCAGTGTCGATGAGATAGACAATACTTAATGTTTATTGTGCTTTTTTTGCTCCAAACATCACAAGTAGGCTATAGCCAGCAGTAAGATAAGACATGACATAGTTAAGACTGGGAAAACCTCACGAGAACTATCAAGAACAGTTAAAAATAATAATAAGCTTTTAGCAATATTAGCCTCATAACCGACAGTACAATGATGAAAATCATCAGAGTTTTCGAGAAAACCTGTAGATTTGCAGCATGTTATAATTACTGCTGCGTATTACAAACCGGAACCGGAAACACTTATGGCTGTGGAGGAAATTTGTCTGCTAGCTTTGAAAGCATTCAGCAATCCTACACCGTTAGAGAAGAAGAAAAGGTACGTCGAGCTTTGTAGTTTTTAGAAATGAATTTTAAACTCTAGTATAGAATTAGCAGAAATGCACAAAGTCAACCAACCACCTTCTTGTCGGTCAGCAAGTTTTAAAGTAGTCATGGCAACGAGAACAAGATCCAAAGACAAATTTAATAATCCGATATAGTTTGCTGAAACACGGAAATAATTATCACATTGAGCACCTAGATAACTTATCCCGTACATATTATTGAAATTTATGTGAAGTTAGATTATGTTCAAATTATGCAGAGAGACAAGAAACTTAGCCTACACGAGGAAACACATCTAACTCACAAATAGGGTCGCCATTATACAAGCATTGACTTGGCAAATCTGAACACCAGCATCGAATTATCACAATTAAATTCTTAGAAATAAAGCAATAAATAAGGAAAATAACAAAAACTAATAATGATGCAATAAATTGTCCACAACTTCGTGTAGGCCTAGTAAATCAATTAGAGCTACTTCATACCATTTTATCGTCTTATTAGCAATACCAGCATGAATGTGAAAGAATTGGAGCGTTAGCAAATAGTTTGAATGACATAACACTCTGCGCGTGTTACAAAGTTTCTTTGCTAGTTGTTAGTTTGTTAGTTAGTTAATCCTTGAGTCCTTGTTGACTATTTTTCTCAGTCCCAATGCCCATTAGTCATTTCTATCTGGATTACTAAAGTGTAGATTACAAGTTTTTCATATTTTATTTGCATTTACGTTTATCTGCCCGTAATTACAGCAAATATTGATTACATACATTTATTTATGGATTTAAAAATGAATATTGAAAATATTAGCTTTCGATAATTTAAATTAAGTTTTGGTTAGCGGAATGAATTGATAGGGATAATTTATTGCGTCATGTTGTGTCAGTAACATACATGTAGGCCCTATGCACGTAGATAGCATTTTATAGCAGTTGTAACTACTACCATAAGTATTATTCTAGATGGACTTTGATAGCATTCACAGATTCTCAGTATAATGTTATCTAAGCTTTCACATACTGAAGCCGCAATCCACTGAAGTAAGTATTGATATTTCATTTATCACAATAATCACACTCATTTCAGTTTACATATGAAGAGGAATTGACGACAAAGCTAGTTCACTTATTGACAGAACCATCCATAATAAGGCACTCCATGCAGCACTCTAAACCTGCAGAACAATTCCAAGCCACAAGTACTTCCAATATGGAGGTCCTTATGTGTATTATGATATCGTGACAATAATTATGGATTCTTTATAAACATGTCTCTCTATGTGTTACTAGTCCTCTGTATTTATGTTTCTAGAAGTCACGTTGGATGAATCTGCTTGAACTAATATGTTCAGAAGGGAAATCTATTACTTAAAGATTTAAAGACACCCCTGGAATCATCAAAGTTGGTGATGCGGGTTTAACGTCAAGGTCAGAAGCTCCAATGGCATCTCTTCAAGACGGGAGCGTGAAGCTGAGAGAGAGAGAGAGAGAGAGAGAGTAAGAGAGAGAGAGAGAGAGAGAGAGTAAGAGAGCGAGAAGTGTTTTTTTCATATCATTCAACATATCTACATTGAAAATACAAACAGCAAACAGAAACTCATGAAAACAGTGAAAGGAAACATGGCAATAATAAAGATACAAGAGTAAAATTATAAGTGTGTCCATCAGTGAAGATACAAAGTATCTTATCTAGCTGAACACCACACTGTTATACACAAGGTATATTATAAAAATCAACACAGCTAATTGAGATTGTTAGCAATGAACCAGAGTTCACCAGTTATTAATTTTAAACATCTTTGAATTATCTTATACAAGAATTAATGGATGAAGCATTACGAATAGTAAGTGGGGTTTTATTCTAAATACATATATTACAAGAAGTGTAAACAGCTAAATTAAAATCAAAAGAACTGAGGTGGTTTCCCGTTGCACTGGACTCAACTGACAAATAGTTAGTCGAGTTGTCCTTGACGCCTCGGATAACTCGTTGATAATTATAACCTCTTTAGGCATAACGATGTTTTTTGTATTTTCCATGTTTAGAAAGTAGTTCAACTAATTAGTTAATCATTATTTACCATAAAATAAAATAAAAACAATTAAAGAGTGCTGCTGTCATTATTGACAACATTGAGCACCATTGAGACAAATCAAAGACGGCTAGCAAAAGCGAAGGCCCAAAGCGGTGTAAATTCCAGAATATCAGTCATATGATAATTCAAGTTCAAACATTCTAAAATCAGCTCAAAGATACTCTTCTGTAAAGGTGAGTCAATTGAAGTCTCGTGTTTATGAAATTAAGTGTAAGCCAATCCCATTAAGGGAGTTGATAGACACACATTTGGAGATCAGAAGGGATGAGAGAGCCCAAATCTCTGTCACCAGTTCTTGATCAAAGTGCAGAGATTCTCAAAACTTTTGAAACTGCACTTTTGCATCTCCATCTCTCGTACCATAGAGGCCTTTAATTTGAATCATCATTGCTATTGTTTTTATTACTACAAAAACTTCTATTCATTCATTGTGATACAGTTATAAGTAAAAGGAGCTCTAATTAAAACGCTTAATTAGAAAAGAGGGTGAGAAAGTAAAACGCAGCGATTGCAGTGGATGGAATATATTGAGGATATCGTTGCTGAACTCTGCGAAGGAACACCAGGCGGCGTCTTGAGACTAGGGACATAATGCGGGTATTAAGGGCTCAGCTGGTTGTAATTGATTTGAGAGCGGCGATCACCTGAGCTCTCGATATATTACTATAAATCATTTTATATTCGTAGTCTGAATGTCCTCGTGGCTCAGTGTGTAAGGCGTCAGATGACAGCATGAAGTTTCACAATGCCGTTCCGAAGGGCCGGTCCTGGGATCAATTCCCGGTAGAGCTGATCAGAGAGTAGGATGTTTGCATTCGCAATTCAGTGTACTCCGGTACACCTGCCGTCTTGAAGAGATGCCCTTCAAGCTTCTGACCTTGACGTTAAACGGTTAAACCCACATTTTAAAAAATATCCGTAGTCTCAGAACTTCAATCCGTCTCATCAATATCTCACTGACTCACTCTTATGATATTATTTTGACTTTAACAGTGTTCTAACATTCGGCAGGTCCAAGGTAATGTGATATCGATATAAAATAGAAACAATTATTGAAGTGCTACTGTTGTCCGTGACATGATCGAGCACTATAGAGACATAGAGATTACACGTTGATAGTCACGTAAGTGAATTCTGATCAGGTGTAATAGCTATTTCGGTGCTGATAGTTCTATATAACAATGCGCAATCACGAGATTTATAACCATTTCTATCACAACGTGATATATATACTGTATATATATATATATATATATATATATATATATATATATATATATACAAATCCAATAAGATTCTATATTATATTTGTATATATATATATAGGCCTATATATATATACATATATATATATATATATATATATATATATATATATATATATATATATATATATACAAATATAATACCACCTCGGGTGGTGCGAGGTGAGGTTGAGGATCAAATGTATCGGCAAAGTTGCCATAATTCGCCCTTATGATTTCTTTGGCACGTGGAAAACATACATCTCTGATTTAATAATAACTCACAAACCGAAAACCCTTTCTGACGTTTGTTGGATCTTAGTGCCTTGTCGCCTTTTACGACACGTGCAGTCTTCGGTTGGTCTATTCTTCAGCAACCCGGACACAACAAGGGTATTATGTCAACGTAGTTTAATATATAAAAATGAGAGACAGATTCTTACCAGCTGAGAAATGAAGATTTAGGACAATTGACAGAAGGGTTAATAGCCGTATTGTCATTGTTAATCGTGTGCTATTATTCGTTATATAGAAATGTATCGACAGTAATCCTCAGATATTGAGTTCATCATATGTTTAAAATTATAAAGTTCTACAAGAGAGTCTATTACTCACTTTAGATGAGTTCAATATACTGTTTAAAGATTTATCATGTATATAACTGTACATGGAGATCCACTAAATGCTACAAAATGTGATAAATATTACTAATCCTTAATAACATACATAATTAGACAGTAAAAATTTAAATTTAAATGTGAATCCGCTAACGCCTCAGTGATAAAGCAAATTTTAGATGGTCTTTCTCTCGTTAATTTTTCTGGTTATCAAGTATAACTGTGCATCACAAGCATAAAAGCCTAATTTATAGACTAATCTAATAAACTCAGAATGTAATGCATATAAAACAAGCATTATTAAGTCACATTTTCACAGGCTCGACACCAAGTATTGCTAAGCTGTGAAATTGTAAGCTGCTCGACAAGTTAGTTCTACATGTAGGTCTAGGTAGCCTATGCTGATTATAAGGGTGAATTTTAATAAATTTATACTTTTCATATTTTTGAAATCTCCACGGTACATCGGTTACATTATATTTGTTCGGTTTTTAGCCCACTCTCAGCGCAATCTAACAGAATGGTAAATATGAATTTCGCTTTGGATAACAGCTCGTTTGTATCACCAGAAAGAAGACGACCTTAAGTTCACAACGAGATGCTATAGGAATATTTGTGCTGAAAAATGAAACGTTTGAATTTATACCATCAGTAAAATAGGCACGTGATAAATAAGAATCTAAAACTTTACATCAGGTGAATAAGCCTTTACATCTAATTAAATGCTTTTAATCACATAAAAGCGGGATTTCCTTTTACGATATATTCGTAAATTTCTTGTCACAAAAACTAAAAATATATGTAGTTGCTGTGCCTCAAGATAAGAGATATCTGGCGAAATGCCCTGTCTAAGTGTAGCATAACTTATGGCTCAAATATGCAATCTACCTAGCAATGCAAATTTACGGTCAGTTTTCTTGCACTGACGTCGAAAGCAGAAAGTTCTTAAAATACAACTTTTAGTTTTGACACCTGTCAAAAAAGCTTTTCGATTTTGTCCCAGTAGTGCTTGGATTTGGCAGGTGGTTTTTATAAATTGACGTAAATAGACTATTGCGAAAAATTAAGAAACTTTGGAAAATACAATTAACATTTATTTATCCAAAATAAAACACGATAGATACAAGACTTCTTTATTCTACAACGCGCCTGATGCCTAACTAATCCAAATGAACCTATTTGATTACTGCAAACCGCTAAAATTAACCTATTTAATTGGAAACAAAATTGTGCTAAAATTAACTTCATTGTTAACAGAACTTAAGCTAATTGATCTATTTGCTTGAAACACGACACTACAGACAGCTGAACAAGACGCTAGATGATGAGGAGGAGTAAAGACCGCTCGCTGTGGAGCGGTAGTCCTGAGCGAGGCATGAGAGTGACGGAGCTGTGATCTGCTGGTGCCAGTGATGTCAGGCTGCCGCTGACAAGAGCGCCATTAAGATCTACAGGTGCTCAAGTTCCGTTAAAATTAAGTATAGTAAGAATAATAATAGTAATAATATAATAATAACAAAATTCAGACTCTTTTTCACATTTCACCGACTCTTTTTTGCTTCCAATAAAGCTGAATAATAATAAGAAATAATTAATAACAGAATTAATAATTAAATTAAATTTAAAAAATAATAGTAATAATAATAACGGTGATATTAATAAAAATAATAATTATTATAATAATAAATAATAATAATAATAATAACAATGTAGACCTAATGTTAAAAGTACAAGTCTATCTGTACGGAATACTGATTAGCTTATGTAGTGATCGATAAATGGATTCATCAGTGAAGTGAGTCATGAGACAGTCATGAGGCAGTCATAAGACAGTCATGAGGTAGTCATGAGGCAGTCGTGAGGCAGTCATGAGGCAGTCATGAGACAGTCGTGAGGCAGTCATGAGCAGTCATGAGGCAGTCATGAGGCAGTCATGAGGCTGTCATGAGGTTGTCATGAGGTTGTCATGAAGACAGTCATGAGGCAGTCGTGAAGCAGTGTTATGTAAGGGATTGATTTACAAATTGTCTAATCCTCCGTTCAGAGTTCAATCGTAATAAATCAATTAAATCCTATGACCTGTCTAGTATGTGTCTAATGTTATAATTAGAGCCATGTGACTACACAACAACCTAACAGTATTGGTATTGAAACAATTGCAAATCTAAGGTCTCTTAAAGCTAAGGTCTCTTGAGGGAGTGAGCGATTGAGTGAACGAGTGAGTGAGTGAGTGAGTGAGCGATTGAGTGAATGAGTGAGTGAGTGAGTGAGTGAGCGAGTGAGCGAGTGAGTGAGTGAGTGAGCGAGCGATTGAGTGAGTGAGCGAGTGAGCGAGTGAGCGAGTGAGCGAGTGAGCGAGTGAGCGAGTGAGCGAGTGAGTGAGTGAGTGAGTGAGTGAGCGAGCGCGTGAGCGAACGAGGGAGCGAGTGAGTGAACGAGCGAGAAACTCTGCAACAGCAACTTTAATTTTAAGTCTTTCGGCAGTTGGCATCAGCTGCCAGCTTACTTTTGAATAGAAATTAAAGTTTATCAGCTTTAATCTTCTTTAGATTGTTTCTATCGCCTTCTTGTTTCTTCAACACTACATTTAATTACGGGGATTACTTTAAAGTTTATCCGATTTAATTTCTTTTATCTTGATCGAATTATTCAATACTACACCTATGCCATTCTTCTGCGATAAGAGTATAACTCGATCCTTAAAACAACGAATTACGATTTTACTCTGGAACTTAATTTACTAAAGGCCGGAAGTTAATGAGTTAGAGAAGTATTTTAATATTCTAAATGGATGCAGTAAGGTTGATTGTAACGCTATTTGTTTTACTAGCGTTATAATTATGTGTTTTAAAATAACTAACTCCAGCACACCTCGATAAAGATGTATTAATCCCTTTCTTGTAATAAAGCGTGATTGCAATGTGTGTATGCATTGCAACAGGCAACTTAAACACTATGGCTGGGTATTGCTCCTTGCAACTCCTCGCGAAGTAGGCCAACATATTTGTTCTAGATATCGACAATAATCATTAAGTTTAATGATTATTCTTATTATGATTATTATGATTATTATTTAATGATTATAATGATTAATGATTATGGAAACCTTTAAATATAAGGATCAGATGACATCTTAGCATTTACAACTCAACAGCTTAGATTATATCGTAACATCTGCGATTCAACAGATTACATTTTAGCATTTACGACTTAACAGTTTAGATTATATCTGAACATTTACGACTCAGCAGTTTAGAAACTTTAGATTACAGAGTCTCACCTTGTGCAACTTTGATTGTAACAATTAATTGGTTTAATTTTACAAAAAGCTGTAAAACTTGGTCACAGCTTACAAGTATAAACTTATTGGATCTAGAAGTAGATTAGACAAACGTAAAATACTAACTCAACTTAATTCTATTGGTTTAGGTCTTAGGTAGTGGGCAAGGCTTGTAACGCCACTCTAGTCGTAACTTCATAACGCAACACTAGTGAGATTAAGTTATTAATATTTGGATTGGGTTTACAGATGAAGTTGTCGAGAAAGAATCTATAAGTTGTTCTAATGTTCGTCAATTTCTACACCAAGGAACTTATCTATAAGTTAGTTTTTAAATTTCTATGATAAATAGGCTAGAAGACGTTAGTATAATATTGGTCTATGGTATTATGTAATATTAGGCCTAAATAGAAATACAAATCTAAAAATTTCATATATATTATTAAATAGGCTAGTTGATGATTATTTGCTTTTTGGTAAATAGGTTTGTGTTATGCTATCCTATACCCCACGGAACGGTGCTATTATTGGTGTTATTAAATTTATAGAATGTCTCAATAGCGCAATGGTTTAGGAGGGTGTAGATAACGTCATGAAGTTTAAAATGACATACCCTGAGGTGACTTGAACTCTCGTAGGTTCGAATCCCAGCCGCGCTGATCTGAGAGTAAAATCTCGGACATACACTGGACTGGCTACACGGAAAATGGACTAAATTGCGTAACGAATATAACATATGTGGTATTAAAAGTGATAGATATCAACATAGTTGATCATTTCACTATAGTGTGTGTTATTATTATTTAAGTGTTTTAGTAAATCCTAAAGAAGCATGTAATTTTACTTTCAGGCTCAGTACTGTAATGACATCAGTACTATTATGATATATAGAATGTGTCAATAGCGTAGGGGTAATGTCATGAAGTTTTAAATGACAGATCCTGAGGTGAATTTAACCCCCTTGTGTTCGAATCCGGCCGCGCTGATCTGAGAGTAAAATCTCGGACATTCACTGCACTAGATATATGGAAAATTGAGCAAATTGCCTAAAGGTTTAAACATGTGGTATTAAGAGTGATAGACATCGACACAGTTGATCATTTCAATGCGTGTTTACAATAGTGCTCGTTGTTGTCATTGGTGACTGCAGCACTCTAATTGTTGTTATTATTTACTGTTATGAGTTTCGGCTTGTTGAAACACTCTTAGAGGAAGCCTTGCACTGGACGCTGCCTAGATCTTTTAAAGAAAGTTGATAAATATCGAGCACTTTGTGTTTCATATATATTTCAATAGAAATTTAGCGATATATTTATTAAAATAAATGTCTAAAGCGGTTTAGATATCGCTGTACGAATTATAACTAGGATAGGGATTTTAGTTAAAAAAGTTTATGAATGAGAAATGGTAATTAGGTTCTTGTTCTAAATCAAATTCTAGATGCTCGCGATCTAACAGTTAGTTTTTCGAGTGTATTGAGATAAAGATATTGTAGGAAAATTTATTATCAGCGGATTTTATGGGGAAAGTTAAGTTATTCTCTAACATAAATTAACAAATAATGTATTCTGTGTTTTAATCAAATCCGTCGTATTTCTTAACGTTTTTAGTGTAAAATGTAGTGAAATAGAAGAGAACATCCAGTTTTTAGACTACCATAGAAGGCGGTAGTTCAGTAGTAGACTAGCCTATCTGTCAACGTTGACAGACCAGCTGTTTTAATTTTTATTTATATTACTATTCCGAAATTTGTTAGAATAATATGTAAATACAGTATTTGTATATATAGAATAGTAATAGTATGTTTTATATTAAAACGTTTCGTTTTGGCGATTTTATCTCAGTTTATTGTAGACCCCTATTTGCTGTCTATTTCCGTTTTTCATTTTCCCATTTCTTGGTACAAAGCTTTGGTGGAATATTGAAAGATAGTTATTAATATAAATTTTCTTAATATGTTCTCAAAAGTTCAGAAAGGTCTAGAGTTATTCCTACGTATGGTTAATGTAACCCAGTATGTAACCACAATTCACATTTTGAATCTCAATTTTTTATGTAAAACATTCTTACAACTTTAGCCACTGTTAAATAGTAGCATACACTTGTCGCACAAACTTCCAGCTTTCAAATTTTTCTTAATTTATTTTAATTAATTTGGGCTGGTTTTATGGATATTTTATTTGTTCAGTTTTGGACCATTTTGTGTTTGCCTGTAAAACTAAATACACATTATAGTGAAATGATCAACAATGTTGATATTTGTCACTTTTTAATACCACATGTTTAAACTGTTGGGCAATTTAGACTATTTTCCGTATAACCAGTCCGGTGAATGTCCAAGATTTTACTCTCAGATCTGCACGGCTGGGATTCGGACCCACTTCAAACTTGTTGGCTTGGCTTTAGTTCTGTAGTTCTTGATGTTGTTACTGACGAATGTAGATAATTGTTGCTGTGGGTTTATTAGTGTTGTAGGCTCTTGTGGGCTTATTAGTGTAAGGTTCTTATTCCTGACTGTGTTGGCTATCATAAACTAAATCATGGGTGAAATTTTTATAATATTTTGTCTTTAAAAGCCATGTCAGAAAATGTTAGTATGTTAGTAGAATATGTTACTGTATCCAGTGCGATCCAGGGCTGGAGCCAGTGGTGATGTCGGTAAGATATTCGACCACAGATCAGTATGTGCGGGATTTAAATCCTGCGCTCGCCCGTACATACTGAAAAGAGTACAGATCTATAGAGTAAAGAGTATAGAGCTATATGTTCAGTCACTGAACTACTTTTCATCCACATCAGACTCTTCAGCTGTGGTGTACCTCTCTCAAAGTTGACCTCCATCTCATCTCTCCAAACACCCATCTCTACATCTTCCTCTGCCTTTCTCACTTTATGACCATACGATCTTAGTCTCAACTGAATTATAGATCCATAGTCCCTAAACACCCGAATTCATTCTCCCATATTCATATCCATATGGAGATATTTTTATGACTGGGATAATGAGATATTAAATGAAATAGGATAATTTGTGGCCTTTCAGCAAAAATTTTAGTCTGAATATTATAAGATTTTATTTTAAAAGACAACAAAATAAAGAGTTATAAATTTATACATTTTAAAATCTATTTTATTATTTGTGTATTGTTTATTTTTAGTGCTGATAAAATTACTATCAAATGGGTATCATTTGTGGCAAATAAAGAATTGAATTATGTATAATTCATGCATGGAGTAAAAGACTTTATTAAATTGTAAGAATTAATTAGATAGAATTAGCAGTGAAGGACTGCGCACAAATTGATGAGTTTTGCATCGATGAGTTAATCCTGGACGTAATAACACGGCAAGAGTGCGCCGCGTTACTCAGTAGTGTAACGAGAGTGCTTGGAACAGACTGCCTTGAAGTCGATGTAGCTGCTTCTGGTAAAATGTCGGAAAAGTGGTAAGTTATACTTTATTTCACTTGTTCTGAACCTCACTGAGGATATTAATATAAAGTAGGCTTCTGTTTGATATATACTGCACTGTATCATCAGCATCATCATCATCTTCCCTTGAATCTCAGTTTAATTAGGGTCGGAATTAAGCTTTTTATCCTTTTTCCATGTTGCAATGTAAATGTAATGTAAATTATTTAACTTTCAGTGTGATGCAATACTACCATTATTGAGCATGATGAGATTGTATCTCAGTTAGAAATGTATGGGACTAACTAAAATATGCTAATGAGCATCCTCGAATGAAAGTAAAGAAGGTAAAGAAGGCCTAGCATAGAATTGAGGGAAAGTCTGACTTGATTTGGATCTACCTTTTGTATAAAGGTAGACCATGAACATAAAAAGTTCAAATTTTGAAAATAGTTAATAATAGTAGTAGGCTATTATATTAAAACATTAGAGTTTAACTGGAAGTTCTAAGAAAGGTTTAATGAATCAGTATCAGTGTATTGAAGATACCTAGTATTACCTTCTCTTAATTTTGAGATCTTACTTGCTTTTATCTCAAAATAATGTCAGCATAATACGAGCACAAGTACAGTGTTTCTTTGCAGAAACTTCGACAGAAAGTAGTGTTAGACAGTAGTCACTAGTTTCTGCATTGTATTGTGAATTGCACTCATCAGACAGATCTGTATATAATCTACAGTATATATTATTACAGTTGAAGAGGAAGTTCTGGATAGAGTTGGCACAGATAGACAGTTGATAAATGTATTAAGAAATAGGAATCTTACAGCTGGATAGGACACATTCTAAGGGGGAGAGTTTATTAAAATAGGTAATAGAAGGAGTCTGGAAATATAGGCAGAGGCAGGCCGAGATTAGGAATGTTAGATGATTTAAGGATCCACTTATATGTGGACATAAGAGGAAAGCGAAAGACAGAGAAGAGTAGAGGCGTTATATTCCATGGGCCTGCTAGTAGGCAGTGCAGTAAGAGCGAGATTATTACAACTGAAATGTATATAACATAATATATATTTGAATCGAATTAGATGCAAACGCTAAGGAAATTAATTAGTTTCTTTCAGCATCACTATTAATTTTACTAGACTATATAATGACAAATAATAATCTGCATTTAAGTTTATTTATAAGTAATGACATTGTACTTAAGTTATAAGAAACTAATAACACTCATTGTTTTGTCTTCAATTTCCAAGTTCCTGGAAATTTTCAGTGCGGTTGCTTTTGAACAATATATAGCTTATAATGGAAATATCATTTACAACGGAAGAATACCAGACTTTAATGTACGCTGACGACAATATCGAATATCTTTTAATAGTAGTTATAAACTTTAAAAATAAACCTTCTTAAAATTAAAAGCTAACTGAAAAGGTTACAATATTACTCTGCTTTAGAATACAATTAGCAGAAGAAACTTATAGCTTTCGCGGGACTCGTGTTAAGCAAATTATTCTTTACTTCTGGTGCCTCAATGTGTACTGCATGGAATAGCAAAGTCGTCAAGTTGTGACAAACCAGAGATGAATTGAAGTTCATAGGATCGAATCCCAGACGAGCTGATGTGTGTGTGTGTGTCTGTGTGTGTGTGTGGGTGTATTCCACTAAGGCAGATTAATAAGATGTATGAATATCTTATATGTATATACTTACTTCACGGTTTGTCCTACGGTGTAAACTCTATATACTATTGATATACCGTTAACTGTGAGATAAATAATTAGATTAATCACTGTACAGAAATCAGGCATAGTTGTGCACAGGAGTGATTTAAAAGCGTAGAAGTCAGTAAATTATTGTCAGGTCGATATTTCAGTTTTATGATGACCAAATGTATTAAAATTGTAGTAGAAAATTACTTGACTGCTTGATTGATAGGAGAATATATTGTTTCGCCAGTTAAAGACTGACCATTGTGAAGTGTGGTATAGGCTATAAAGAAAAGCTAAAAAGCTAATGTTAACGTCAGTTTCTTCACTCGAAAGCTATGTCATTGACGGGCGAGCTCAGGATTTGAACCCCCACATACTGATCCGCGGTCGAATAACTAACCGAAATCGCCACTGACTTCAGCCTGACTAATTGACATAAGTCATGGACTTCTAGATAATTAATATATAATGTATCACCGATGCTATATATAAAGGTGTCCATGTATCATGGATATTATATTGTAGGACGTATATCATGGATGTACACACAATGTATCATCATATGCTATGTATAAAGGTGTCCATGCTTAAGTACACGATCTGATTGAATCTTTGTTGGTTCAGTGGATGTTTTTGTAAAGATGACTATATCAGTCAGTTCATTATCTTAAACATTTAAGTGTTTGCGTGTAGTAAGTGTCTATTTATGTACATATATTATACAGAAAATCTCTCTCGCATTTCTTTTCAATAGTTATATTCAGTTAGCTGCGACCTTTTCCGATCTACGAAGTTCTACCAAAATCTTTTGTCTTGCTTCAATATAATTTGTAACTCTCACCAGCGTTGACTTTTCTGATAGTATATTGTGGAAGATTTTTTGTACTCTATTAACAGAGAACTGGTTGTATTTGTTTTGATAGAAAGACTTTGAGCTTTTAACGACCATCCAATAAGATTGCTGGGCTCCCATAGGCTGGTTCTTGTCTTCTATATACGTTTGTAGCCTATATGCGATTGTGTGCATGAGTGATTTGCCTGCGTGTTCTACTACTTTGCAATATTTCAACTTTAAAAAATGACAGAAATTAAATATTTGATTTGTGTAGCTGGTATTTATTTGCTATAGATAGTAGTTTAAACTTCCTGTTTAATTTCTACGATTAGAAATGTAAACTTTGTGATGTTTAATGACGAGAGTACGGGTTTTTGTTATTTGTGTTGTTATTTTGGTCTACGCTTACAGTCTTGTTATGCCTGTCTTTGGCTTACGTGAACTTACTTGCGTAAGCCATCAATATTTAGCCTAGCGCCATAGGGCTCTAAACTGGAACATCTAATAACATTATCGTGTCAAGTTTATTAAATGTGTAGTAGTGAGTTTAGCTGGTAGCATAATATGTCTGCTGTAAACGCTCTGATACTGTACTGTACTGTAATAGAACTTTAGACTCTAAAGAGCGTGCATTCACGGAGATATATGGTAAAGCTGGTAGAGCTAAGGTTAGCGTCAGTTTCCTCACTCGAAAGCGATGTCAAAAGAAATCGATGTTGTTGATGACGACGACGATTTATTATTATTATTTATTATTTCTTATATATTATCATTATCTATTATCATATTTATTATTTATATATTATTTATTATTATTTATTATTTGGTATTTATTATTATCATAATAAATATAATACTATTTATTATGATAAAATGATTTATTTTATAATTATAAAATAATTTATTGTTTGCATTCTTATTATTCTTTCCCCGTGCTTTGTCCGGATTGTTTGAAGAATTGACAAACCGGCAACTGCACTTGTCGTAGAAGGCGATACCAACGTCAGAAAGGACATTCGTTTGGTGAGCGCCTAGGCTCCATAAATTGCTACAAAATTTAAACGAATGGAAAATTCTCAAATAGGGGGTTGACTGATGATATGGTGTAGGGCAGAGAGGATTGGAGAAGGTCTATTCGTATCGCGATCCTAGTTGGACTTGGATTCAAGGGAAGATGATGCTTCTTTTGATTCTTTCAGTCTAAATGTCGCGCAGGGTTTAATCCAGAAAGTTGATCACCAAATTGATAATAATTTGATAATTAACGAAAATTATCATAATTTGATGAAGCTTAAATTTTCGTTAACCATGAGTAATAAGTAATATTTTTCTATGAAAATAATAAAATTGAAAAGGAGCAACCTAAGCTAGAAAGCATTTTTAGTGGCGTACATTGTATATCTAGATGAATGAAAAAAATTAATAAATATCTTTAGATATTACCTATATATGTACACCTATTTATCCACCTGAATCTGTTATATAGAGGTATATTTTATTCTATGTACGCAAATACTATGTTTACTGTATATAAATATAATTCAACCATTTATTAGGGTCAACTACATGCATACTGTATATAGAATTTAAAATAGAAAATCATGTCGTTGCATAAATGTGGACTTTCGTTTTTCAGTTTGAATCAGGTGACTAATAAGTTTAACTATTTAATAAAAATTCTGCTTTACTTGTATATATACATGTATTTGCATTTGCTCTTAATATATCTGTAGTGTCAAGCCGTGTATTATAATACAGTCTGATTCTTAACGCTTCGACGGTGTAATATTTTGACATATTATATGTCATGATTTTGTTGAATCGTGGTGTCATGATTCCAGTAAAAATTCATAGCAATGTGTCACCTGTCTATGTAGCATAACGTTGCGATTCTGTAATGATCACACTAGTCAGGCTAATGGAATGCTAAGACATGCTACAGAATCGTTATATCTATAGAGTTTTTAGCTGATGCGGTGCATTTGCAGGCTATACATATAATTAGTTATACGTAAATTACGAAGTAAATCGTGACCTATGTATTGCTGAGGGTCGTTCTGACTGTAATCCACAAATGAAGGAGTTACTTGAAGCAAAATTGCTGGCACTGAATACTGACTTATCACTTCGTTGCGACTTATCGTGTTTGGAGGTTGAATAGAATGAATGACTTTAGTTTTTAAGTGACAGTTTACAACTGACATTATTCACTGACAATATTTAAAAATTGTACCATAAATCCATCAGTGATCAAGAAGTTTAGAGAGAGATTAATGGCAGACCAAGACGGCTTCGCTACCCTGAAGTATCACTATAAATAATAACATGAAACTGAATGACACTGAATAATATCTAACAGCAATTCTTGGTGCCCATTAATTAACTAAATACCGGAACAATTAAGTAAGGAACAGTGCAAAAAAGTTAACAAATAATACAAGGTAATACAATGTTGCAATCAAAATTAAGTATATGTTAAAAAATAGTACATTAATTTTTACCTTCAAATCTCTCATGTCAATCACGATGAGATTTATAATCAGTACACGTAGCGCATAAATGTGTATTTTATTCTCTGCTTTTCATTAAATGAACCGGTGAACACCGGTGAGAAATCGCCTAGCCTGCCTGATGGCTTAGCCGATTTGGCTAAGCGAGGGCTGCGTGTAATGATTATTGGAGGTATTAATTGATCATAATACCATCTTATCATTCTGTAGCATCTACATTAGTCGCCTCGTAGAAATAAGTTCTTTAAATGAGCCTTACAGGTCCCTTTGATAAAATTATGTGAATTATAGAAACTTGCAAATATTCTGATTTAACTGAATCGAGTAAAAAGTTGAATGTTTATGTTGTTATGGAGTTGGCTGTTCGTTTGGTTAGGTCAAGTTCTAAACATTTTATTTATACTATCTTCAATCTTGCCGAATACAATCAATAGTAGGCAATTAAACTGCTATTAAATAGTTACGCAAGTTGTAGTGTATTGTTTAAAGAGAACTGCTTTCTGCTGATTGCTTTGCAAGCTCAAGTGCACGAGAATAGCTCTTCGTTGCTATAGTTAGCTCCTCGGCGTTTCTCTGTTGAGCAACAGCTCAACTCTACCAGCCCTCCTCTGATCTCTCTATCTGTTGAGAAAGATTTGCACTTTGTTTATCGATCTTTTTGCGCTGTATACTTTGCACATTTGTTGTGTATTGTCGTGTAGAGGAGTCAAATGCGTCAATGGGTCTTAAACAATGTGTCGAGGTTGAAGCAACTATTAATTTATTTTATTAATAATATTGTTGTTGTTATTACTAGATATTAATTATTGTTTATTGTTATTGTTTTCTATTATCATTATTTATTGTTATTATTATTATTATTATTATATTTATTTATCCATGTTTTATCCAGGTTGCTGAAGAATAAATCAACCGTGAACTGCATGTGTCGTAAATGGCGATAAAGCACTAAGATCCAAACCAGCGTCAGAAAGGGCATTCGGTTAGTGAGCGCCTATGCTCCAGAAATTACTACAGAAGTTCTAATCCAGATCCTAGTTGTTCTGGGATTCAAGGAAGGAAGATGATGATAATAGTAATAATAACAACAATAATAATAATAATTATTATTATAATTATTATTAGTAGTATTAGTATTGTTATTGTTATTATTAGATATTAATTATTATTTATTGTTGTTTCTTTATTATCGCTATTATTATTATTAATTACCAGTGTTGTGTTCTGGTTGCTGAAGAATAGACCAACCGTGGACTGCACGTGTTGTAAAAGGCGACAAAGTATTAAGATCCAAACCAACGTCTGAAATGGCAATCGGTTGGTAAGCGCGTAGACTCCGGAATTTGCAACAAAAATTTCCCGAGTCTAGTTAGTCTATGATTCAGATTATGATGATGACGATTATTTGTATTAATATATTATTAAGTTTTTAATTAATTTTTTTCGAATTTCACCTGTCAGCTTTCATCAGAATAACAGAACCGTCGAGGGATCACATTTCGCAATTATAAAAATGTTAATCCAATCTTAATCTACCCACTACTTTTTAAAACTATAGAAATTTTGCGTTAATAGAAAAACGTTAAGCCAAGTTTAACGTTAGTTTCCTGCTCGTTTGCATGTCAGTGAGGAGGAGAGCACTGGATTTGAACCGTGCAGCTATGCCTGCACCTATTGGCCCACTGTCGAGCAACATATCAACAATCCTCCTTTTTAGCCAGGCCTGTAAGAAACTGAAATGCGTCAGATTCTAAGCTACTAATATTTACCGAATGTGTTTCTGTTTACAATAGAATTGTTAATTAGTATTACATTTTGTTATTGTACTATTATTGCTGTATTTTAAATTAAATTCTTTATTATAAAATGTTATTACACAGATTTAATTAAAGTTGTTTATTACAATCTACTATCAAGGGATTATTTTGTTGATTTGAACAGGGACATTATTCTCTAGACGATATAATATATATATTATACATATTATATATATATATATATATATATATATATATATATATATATATATATATAGGTCTATAAAGAATAATGTCCTAATCTCATAGGAAATCGATAATATAAAGACATGAAGCATCCATGGTCTCTCTCTCTCCTGACAAGCAAACCATCCCCTCTTAGAATATTTTCTATACGGCTCTTATTCTTGTTTCATAACGTAATTTAACATTTGGCTTTCGATGCCAACTCTGTTCTGTACTTCTTCGTTTGCAAATTTAGCTGGCCACCATTCTTTTCCTTAGCTGCATTTTGAGCGCTTCCAGTTACCATCTACTTACCTTCCTTGACCTTCACTTTTCACAACCATACGGCTGGATCATCACCAAGGTTCTTACTGTCTTTATCTGCTAGGATTACTTTGGCTCCCAGGTGTGCTAGGCAATCAGGAAAATGAGTCTGTGTTTAATGTTTAATAGAGTTGAAATGCAAAGGGATCTCTATACTAAAATTACATACAACAAGCAACTTACAATAAAATGCACAGAGTAACAAGCTCTATTCTGCTTGTTCGTAAGCAATGCATATTCAGAAGTAACGCACATTCATAAGTAATGCTATGTTTCATGGAAAGCATTGCCAATACATCAAATAGTGAAATGTATTTTTTGCAGTCTTAAAGAATTACGTACCGTCATGATCACTGCGAAATATTTGAGAATCGGAGAATGGAGTGAACGTTACAGTTGAGGATTTTGCGAGCATTTAGGCTCAAGTCCTAAAGCCTGTCCTGATTTAGGATACATCTGATTTAGGATATATCTGATTTAGGATATATCTGATTTAGGATATATCTGATTTAGGATATATCTGGACGTAGTGCTGGTAATCTGCCAGATGTCTAGGTATAAGCTCGTTCTCTTCATTATATCTCTGTAGATCTAGTTCAAATTCCGCCCTTGATTTAAGTAAAAATAACTAGTGCAATTGGTTGAACTAGATCTAGTAACATAATATATTTAATGGGCGCAATTAAAATACCGTAGGGAGGGAGAGAGAGAGAACTTTAGGTTCTATAGTGATAGTTGATGACTGAAATTATCCTAGTTTTGATGACGTCTTGCAAGTAAATTTCAAGTACGAAGATAATGCGCACCCTGATATGCTGCTAGGTTGTTTTATTCGATTACAAGTATTAGACAAGAAGACTTAAAATCTGTTGTCATTGATTTGAGTAGGCTGAAAAGTTCTTCAATATTCTTCCAGATCCTTTATGAAAAGTCGCTCAGAGTGCTTTAGATATCGAACGACAAAGTTCTGTCGTTCTGTTACTTTCCTGTTCCTGAACTTTCTTGAACGAGTTTCCTTTTTTGTTTTCTATATTCTATCGCTCACTTTGCATAGTCTCTTCCTTTTTCCACTATCACTCTCTCGTTCTCTCTTTCTCTTTTTCTCTCTCTCTCTCTTTCGCTATCTATCTCTCTCTCGGTCTTTCAGATTTTATTTATCTTTTTCTTTCTATCGCTATCTTTCTTCATGTGTTCTTAGTTTCTCTATTTTCCCTTCTTTTTTAGCCGTATTTGTGCAATCATATTATCTCTTATTCTTTCTTTCTCTCTCTCTCCTTGTTCTTCGCGTTTAACTTTCTTTACTTGCAATTCTTTTGTAGCATCATTTTGTTTCTCTCTCGCATTCTCTTTCTCTATCTCTCGCTCTTTCTTTCTCTCTCTCTCTTTCTCTCTCGCTCTTTCTTTAACTCCTCTCTCTCTCTCTTTCGTACATTCTTCCTCTAGTTCATATCGTCTATTTCTCAAGCCTAGTCTGCTCGTATATAGACGCTCCTGTCAGTGTTGATAGCGGTATGTAAGCGCCTTTGACCGCTTTAGTCTCATGTCCAGCAGTTCTGGATCTCTTTATCACTGTGACGTCGTGGCAGGCACGGACTCGTTCACCTCATCCAGGGCTCATCCGGTCTTATATCTAGGACCTCTCAGTCCCTCTCTCCCTCCTCCCGGTCGCTGGGATGTCCAGTGGTAGGGGTTGATCCCCCCGTCATCGGGGTAGTATTTCTTAAATAGTAAGAAAAGAAAAGGTCATGCATTTACTGTGTTATAATTTCTTTTCTACGTAATGGTCTTAAAACAATAAAACATTCTCATATTGTAATCCTTTTGAATTCTGATCTGCACTTTTAAAATGGACTTTTACTAAAATCTGGTTCTTTCATTTTGCTGAAGTCGCATATTTGATGTATCTTTTTGTAAAAATTGTTGATGGAAAGGTTAAACAAAGGTTAGTCCTTATTTAGTTGTATTCCCTCCTCTCCCCAATTCCAGTCTTACTCTTAAAATGGAGATATATTATTGCCATTAAGCTTAATTTATGCAATATAGCCGCCTGTGTTACCGTTTTTACAGCTCTATCGTTGAGCTGCTTGCTGGAGATATATAATGATATAAATAGACCATAGTTTATGTAAAATTTACTGTTATAATTATTAGATACGACAATAGTTTTTATGATTTAAAAAATGAATTTTCATTCTTTAATGCATTACTGCGTAGATGCAGTTGGTTTCTCTATTATGCGTGTTTTAATGATATTCTTTCATCTGCATGTACATTGAACATCTGCTACATTTAGTAGTAATGTTTCTCTTCTAAAGTATTAATATTTGAGATATATATGCTTTGACTACAGTACTTCTATACTTTTGATATTGTTTAGATCTGGTGCAGGTATGCTCGTCGATCCATTGAAAGACCTGGTCATGATCAAAACTTTCTCTTTCAATGAAGTAGGGATGTTGTGATTGTGAAATATTAATTAATATAATTGATGCCTCTTTTATAATCCAATACTGGTATGAAGGGAGCAGGGATAGCTGTATATACTCTTTAGTTTACCATATTCACATATAATCCTTTTTATTTGATTCATTAGTTCAGAATTTTCATAAATCCACAGAATTTAGCAATTGACATTTCAGTACAGCAACTTGTTAGGAAACTTTAAGTTATTGTGTTATGGTTATGCAATGTGGAATAATGTGTGCTTTATATACAGATGTGTATGTATACAAGAAGATTTGAATTATTTATACTCATATGCATATTAATTGTTGAAGCATTCTTAACTGAAAATATTTTTAATTACTTTGTAGTCTAAGGAGTCCATGTTGACTTCTGGAAGCTTGATAATTGACTGACGCAGAATTTCATTTGGTTTGTAGAAGCTGACTAACATATATATATATATATATATATATATATATATATATATATATATATATATATATAAAGAAAACGAAAAAGGCAATGCAAGCCTGACTTAAAGGAATATTTTGCAAACGATTGTCTATATTTTCATTTGCAGCAGGCGTAGCTTTCATGGTGAATCAAGTGTTTGAAACCATGAACAGTTTCAGTCAACGAGCTTAATGGTCGTTGTAAAAATATGACTTGAATCAGTCATTTATCTTTACGAACGAGTAACTGCGCGCTCTTCTAAATTAAGTTTTAACAAACTTATTTGACGGCATATAAATTATCTGGACATTAAATTATGAGTTCTACGGATTTGATAAAATAAACTCTCTGATTGAAGCGTCAACTCAACGAATTTAGTCACGCGATGTCGGTGATTTTTGTTAACTGAAGCCCTGTGATCAATTCTCGGCAATGCTTTAATTACTTTGTCAAAGTAGAACATAAATTGTAAATTATGCTGTCTCATGGTATCTTTACGACAAGGTTAGTTTAGGGGATTCGCAACATTTGACTAACTTCTTGATAATATAAATTTATAAAACTTCATGCAGCGATTATTATTTGTTCATCTTACCTCATTTGGTTATCTTACCGCATTTGGTTATCTTACCTCATTTGGTTATCTTACCTCGTTTGGTTATCTTACCTCATTTGGTTATCTTACCTCATTTGGTTATCTTACCTCGGTTAAGTTTCTTGACTTTCGGCCCAAAATGTCATCTGTATGTTTCGCTAATACAGGCAAGTGCAGGACTTTAGATTATCGGTGGAATGTTAATTCCTCTGCATGATGAAGGACTGTGGCAGAAATGTGAATCTTAATTCTTCCATTGTTGAAATTCTTTAGGAAGAGAATGGGGGGGGGGGGGTAGAGAGAAGGAGTGTGTGGGTGTGGGTGTGTGTGTGAGAGAGAGAGAGAGAGAGAGAAAGAGAGAGAGAGAAAGATATGGCGGATCCATGTTCGACGATGTAACGGAAGTATGTTGGTAGCCCGAGGCTTTGTATATTCTACGTGCTTCGTATTGTACAGTAACGTCATCTCACCTAAGACTTGCCTAGGTCATGATGCTCTGTAACTTCACAAGTCTGAGTAGTGAATGCAATGTTCTACTAATCTAGGTATATATTATAGACGATGGGCTTAATACCAACGGATTTCTAAGCGATTATAATAATAATAATAATAATAATAATAATAATAATAATAGAGGTTTTAACGTCCATTTCCTCTTCCAAGGATTTTGTCTGGGTGTACCACAGCAGAAATCACTACAGATCAATCCAATATAAGGATTTTAACGTCGGTGTCGTCATTACGAGAGTGATAACTGAAACAAATCTGTCTAGAAAGAGAACAGTGGTCCACCGGGTTAACAGTGGCTTGTACTAGGGACTAAAACATCTGTTTCAAAACTTCTTAATATTATTATATAACAGTTTAAAGTCCATTTTGGCGTTCATTTTATGCTGGCAACATTGGAATTGAATTTCTCTTTCAATTATTCTAAGTATAATTGTAGATTAGAATTATTGTTTCAGCTGCAAGTCTTAATTCTTAAAATTTTTAATTATTATTATTTTATATTGAATTCCTTGGCTGAAGGCCGAGTCGGTAGCACAGATTCCCTGATAAGCAAGAGAATACGGGTTAAAATCCTTGTCGAACCGACCGATAGGCATCGTACTTTGCTACAGAAACGGACTTTTAACTTCGATTCATAGCTTTAACTACTGTAAAGAAGATCTGCAGCAGCTCGTTTTAGTAGAGTGTATTCTAATACTGTGCAATACTAATACTAGAAATACTAATGCTGTGCAATAGTAATACTAATACTAGCAATACTAATACTGTGTATCTAACTAGTATATGGGAGTCTATATCTAGCACAGGTGCCAGTGACTTGAGTTTATACAGTGCGTGCTTTTTAAGGGACGAAGTTGAGATATAGAGAGGTTTATAAGCTGAACTTGACATTGATCACGCTGCCACGTGCAGGGTGCTCTGCTGCTCTAATGAGAAAGTTATAGACGAGAAAAGTATCAGAGAAATCAATCTTATGTATATATAAATATATTACTTGTGTTAAATTTAAATTCATCACCAGTAATGATGATTGTAATTTAAAGCTCATTTTAAAATTGATTTTTATAAATTTTTAGTTTTAAAATCGTAAATCAAAAGTTGAGCGTTTAATATTCAGCAAGGGTCGTATCTTTCTTCAGTGTAACTTATAACTGGACGTAGCGTGGCACTTTCTTGATTCAAGACTGTTTACTTCAGTTATGCGTATGTTATTGTAGAGATTAAGTTGCATTGTGTTGATATCGAGGCCTATAAAACAAAGCACCAGGAAAGGTGGCCCGTTATATTCTGCTGATCATCATGTTTTGTGGGGTTGAGAGATATATCCAGTTTTTGATGCCATTGGACTCAAAATTAGAATACTAACTCTCCTCTGACCCTTAGCCTATTCCTACCGTTGCCCTACTTCTACAGATAATATCAAATAATGACAAAAATAACCTTAAAGCTAATTTCAGCGTCAGTTTCCATACAATAGGGATACTGTTTGAAGACTTGGATACTGTTTGAAGACTTGGATACTGTTTGAAGACTTGGATACTGTTTGAAGATCTGGATACTGTTTGAAGACCTGGATACTGTTTGAAGACCTGGATACTGTTTGAAGACCTGGATACTGTTTGAAGACCTGGATACTGTTTGAAGACCTGGATACTGTTTGAAGACCTGAATACTGTTTGAAGACCTGGATACTGTTTGAAGACCTGAATACTGTTTGAAGACCTGGATACTGTTTGAAGACCTGGATACTGTTTGAAGACCTGGATACTGTGTTGAAGACCTGGATACTGTTTGAAGACCTGGCTACTGTTTGAAGATCTGGATACTGTTTGAAGATCTGGATACTTTGAACTGATTTTCTGAATTTTGGAATTTGCACCGTTTTTAGACATTCTTTTTGCTCGCTGGCTTGATTTTGTCTCAATAGTGCTCGATGTTGTCACTCTGGACGTGAGTTTAGGCGCACTATGCTGCTATTTTATGGAAATTTTTCCTGATGTTTGCCCTTATTGTGCAGTCTTGTACCTAGTGTTACAGTGGTCTTTAGTACATAGTGTTGAAGTAGTATTTTGTACATAGCGTGGCCTTTTGTTTACAGTGTAGAAGTGGCATTTTGTACATAACGTTAGAGTGGCCTATGCACATAACGTTAAAGTGGCCTACATATATAACTTTGAAGTGACCTTTGTACATAATGTTGAAGTGGCCTTTGTACAAAGCGTTAAAATGGCCTCTGTGCATATCCTTGCTGTACAAGTGTACATAGTAAATATTTAGAGCGGTATTGCTGTGACGGTAGCATTTAATATAAGCTCACATGGCAAGTTGTAACGATGCTGTAGCATTTTGTAGCTACATTGTAGCATTTTGCAGTAATGTTGTAGCATTTTGTAGCGGTGCTGTAGAATTCTGCAGCGGTGCTGTAACATTTTATTTTAGCTTTACTGCGACATTTTGATTAAAGAGGCGTAAATGCATTCATCGAGAGTTTCGTAGTTAGAGAGTTAAAGGCACTGAATCAAATTAAGTTAGAACTCTGCCCAATTTAATAATATGTTTACCAACGCTGGTATGAATTTTAATACATAAAAATGTGACAGTTAATGCGGTCGTTAGGTCCTTATCAACGCACCCATTTAGCAGGCTATCTCATCAAACTGGATTACGTTTTATTGACGCATTTGAATAAGATGGCTGATTTTTATACTGCATAGCTGAGAGTTTTGCTGTTGAGATGCTGGAATGTGGACTACATGCACACTACATGAACCCATGTGTATGTTACAGGCCTGGGAGTGGTTAATCAATGCCTTCGTTTCTATTCTCGTTGTTTACGAACAGTTAACATTCTTTGAACATATTACATTGAATTATAGACAATATGACATTATATTCAAGATGCTCGTGTTTCTATTTTAGTAATAAAAACGTGTCAAAATAACAAATACACATCATCATCATCTTCCTTTTAATCACAGATACGAATAGACCTGCCTTCTTCAATACTTTCTGTCGCACATCACATCATCAGTCAATTCCGTATTTTGAGAATTTTTCATTCTTTTAAATTTTGTAGTAATTTTTGGATCCTATGCGCAACAGAATGTATTTCTGACGATGGTTTGGAACTTAGTGTCTTAGTCGCCATCTATGACACGTGCAGTCACCGGTTGGTCTATTCTTCAAACACCCCGGGCACAACACCGAGAAAAATAACAAATACACAATTTTTTAAAAACTACCGTGTCGACTACCAGTCGTTGTACAGAGACATAGAGTGACCATTGGCTTTAGGTTTTTAACATTAGATCAATCACTCCTTTACTCGCATTGTGTCACTGGCTCGGGGGTCAATTAGCTGATCTAATGTAAATGACTCTTTGCATTTCTAGATAGATAAAATATGGAGATATAGCGGGAAAGGAAGTTCTGGAGAGAGTTGGTACAGATTGACAGCTGATAAATGTATTAAGAAATAGGAAGAAGAGTTGGATAGGACAAATCCTAAGGGGGAAAGGTCTATTAAATGAGGTCATAAAAGGTAGAATGGAAGGGAAAAGAGGCAGGGGCAGGCCGATATTAAGTATGATAGATGATTTAAAGTCCCACGCATATGTTAACATGAAGAGAAAAGCGGAAGATAGAGAAACTGGAGGCGTTATATACCTTGGACCTGCCAGTATGCAGTGCACTAAGAAAGAGTGGGAGAGAGAGAGAGAGGGAGGGAGAGAGAAGGGTCGTGTTGAGATTAAGGTATTGCAGACCTTTAACTGTGAGTTCATGACGGATAGGAAGTTGTTCAGTAGTCGTGTAAACATATGCAGTAACACGTTGTGTCCATTTGTAGATGATTGGACTTCCGGTAGACAGCGAGACTCATCCTCTGCTTCTTCTTTCAGTTCCTTTTAATTTCACGTTTCTGAAATTCTCATTTCTTTTTCTATTTTAGTTTTTAGTTTATCCTGTATCTGATCATTCTGTTGGATTCATTTTGAACAAACGATTTCTTTATATCGCATGTTCGATGAATGTTTCATTTTCTTTATTTTTCTTTCTCTTTTTTCTGTTAATAATTATTCAGGCGAGTGTGGTTATAGGTGTAGCTTTTACCCAGACCCAACGCTGATGTTCTTGTAGTATTTTGTCCCTAAAGGTGATGCCAATTGTTCAGTTGTAACTTTTCAATTCTAAGTTGTCACTGTCCAATTTTTACTCAATGCTGATGTGCTTTGCCTTCAGTTAAAAACGAGCCGTCTAGTATTATGCAGAAATACAGATATAACGGTCTATTAAAAGAGGTCATAGAAGGCAGAATGGAAGGAAAAAGAGGCAGGGGCAGGCCGAGGTTAGGTATGTTGATGATTTAAAGACCCACTCATATGTGGAAATGAAGAGGAAGGCGAAAGACAGAGAAGAGTGGAGGCTTTATATACCATGGAGTCATGGACCTGCCAGTAGGCGGTGCACTAAGAAATACAGATTTAACGGTGTAAAACATAAAGCAGTTTAGACTAACACACAATCTTACAGAGTTAGAGGCAAGCATAGAGGTAGAGAGCCCGCACTGCGCATATATTTGCACGTATAATTGGCATGTATTGATAGTGCTTCTATCGCACATCTGTTGGCTGAACAGGTAGAGTTAATTGCCAATTGTTTTCAGCAATCCCACTGTTATACTTATATCTGCGCTGTATAGCTTCAAGCTAGTGCAAAACGGCTTCGTGGACAACTGTTTAAAGTAATGTTCTTCTTTATCGCATTCTTTCCTTAAAGCTGTCATTCTCTGCCTTTCTCTGCCTTTCTCTCCCTGCCTCACTCCATCTCTCTCTCTCTCGATCACTCACTTTCCTCCCTTTTACTCTATGACCGGCGTCTGGTTCAAATCGTAAATAACTCTTGGTGTGCCTTGCTAAAGGCTACATTAAGGTCTAATAAAGATTAAAGACAAAGCTTTTTTGTGATGGAATCAATTTTCTGGTTATCCAAGAGTGCATATTGAACGTGAAAACAGACGTATATGTGCGTACTGCGGACTTGCATTTTGAAGAGCACTAGCTTGAGCGAGAGAGAGATGGAGAGTAAGGCTATGGATGTTAATAGGCTGTGCAGTAGGCTATGTGTAGTAGGATGTGTAGTAGGCTATGTGTAGTAGGTTATGTGTAATAAGGCAATGTGTAGTAAGCTATATGTAGGCTCTTATGTTAAAGTGCATTTTATTTGTTATGGTGTACCGAACTGTTTATGATTTTGTAAAATTATGTTTAGTTGAATGTGCTGTAGAGCGTGAAGGTGCTTGAGAAGTATGACTCAGCGCTTTTTAGCAACAATTGTTATGCTATCACATCATGTTTAGAACTTATTGTATAATATATAGGCTATTAGTCCACTGTGTCGTATCTGCAGAACATTTTGCAGATTTTTCATTCAGGCTTTAAAATACATTAATTTTAATAATCTGGGATTCTGATGAGAGTAAGAACACTCGGCTTTGCAATACCTACTTCATATAAAGTATTGCGTTTAGTGAGAGCGGGTAAGAAAGGCATCTATTTTCTGGAATTTTCGAAGGTCATCTTACACTATAATAATCTCCTATAGTTTTATTTATAGCTACTTTTCGAGGATTAGAAATTGTCTGGCTAAATATGAAGTCTCGAAATATTTAAAAGATACGCAGCTATAAAACAATAAGGAGATTAGCGAGAGCTTTCGAGCAAAGATTATGCTATCCATGTGTTCTTTCTCACTGCACGGTATTTTTAGTCTATTTTTAGGACAAGAAAACTCTATAAAAGTTACATATGTATTACTATTATTGATGTGACTAATATTTGTGATGACCCGGGTATAGATGTGGCGTAATATGAAATAATATAGAAATATTGAGTGGGTGTGTAATAGGCAATACACAATTATAGTTATATTTATGTTGGTGATACTTTATGATTAAATCTTCGGTTTGTGTATTTACTAACTGCGTTCCGGTGATGAAAAATTGCTCGTAGTTGTATATATCGATTGCTGCGTCTCTAACATCACCCTCGGGTTAGGAACCGGACGTTAAATCTTCATTGTATTGCGTTCTCCCTTGTTCACTTTAAGAGCGGAGCCGGTGTCTTGTTGGCATATTGTTTGTCAACGCATCTGTAGGTGCAGGGTTAAAATTTAGGGCCCACCTCGTCACCGACATGCTATCGAGCAGGAAACTGACGTTAAACTCCGCTTTAAATAGTCTTTAACCAAATAGCTACCAGAGTGTTTAAGAGAGAAGTCATCACTTGTTAGGAAAAATTCGACATTTCTTTGAGAAAATGTAGCCAAAGTACACAATAGCGCAAAATATATCAAGACATGATGACCACTGGTTTAGGTTGTAGCTCTCTCTGTAGTAAACTAGAAAAATGTCTCAGTTAATACCGGAGCTCATAATTAACTTTTCCTGTTTGAGCAAAGCAATAGCTAAAGAAACTTTAATTAAAACTGAAACTTTTTTCGCACATTGTTTTGATCTTAAGGGTAAACTCATGACAATCGCATGTTTACAAAGTTTCCATGTCTCTCTCTCTCTATCTCTCTCTCTGTTAGTGCACTGCCTAATGGCAGGTCCATGGTCTTCTGTTTTCCTCTTCATGTCCACATATGAGTGGATCTTTAAATCTTCTAACATACCTAATCTCGGTCTTCCTCTGCCTCTATTTCTATCATGAATGTATGCTATCCAACTCTTCTTCCTATTTCTTAATTCATTTATTAACTGGCTATCTTTACCAACTCTCTGCAGAACTTCTTAATTTGTAATCTTTTGAGTCCAGCTAATCCTCTCCATTCTTCTCCATATCCATTATCCACATTTCCAACGACTCCAGTTTCCTAATATCTTCCTTCCTTAAGATCCATGTCTCACATCTATACAATAGCGTGGTCCAAACCAAGGTTTTCACTATCTTTATCGCTGTGTTTAACTTTAGGCTTGTTGTTAAAAGTTCTTTCCTATAACCAAAAGCCACTTTTGCTTGTGCAATCCTACTGCATATTTCAGTCTCATATTTTCCGTCATCGGTTATAGTATGAACCAAATATTTCAAACTCCGTACCTGTTCTAATTTCGTACCATTTATTGTGATATTAACTTCGCCTCTATTATGGGCCTTTATTAGTTTCCATGTAGTAATATAATAATATATTAATATAATATTCGTAATTATATAGATAGTAATATGTAATATTAATTCGGACTCATATCAAGTGCTTCATTATATGCTACTTACTTTGCGTAACAATTAATATCAGATTTGATAAACGAATTGAAAAACCACTGATTTCAGCTTCAGGGGATTCTACGTTTACTAACTATCTGTTGGCTCTTAAAACTGCTCGCTGTCCTTTCGTTAGCAGAAGTTTTTGTTTAAACGAGTTTCCGGTTTGAGTGAAGGGGATGTATTATGTCTGTTCTAATTAATAATTTGCAGGGAAACATTCCGAGCATTGGAAAAATTGAATTTTCACGAGCCAGGTCATTCAATGATTGAAATTAAGGTTTTTCGCACGACCTTAATCATAATTTAATATTTTAATAATTTAATTCAGGCACAAAGTAGTGTATTACTGAGTTCAGATCCAGTGCTCTATCCACCATTGACATGCAATCGAGCGGGAAACTGACGTTAAACTTGGCTTTTTGCCTTTGTTTTAATCTATCTTAGTACTTCCCTCAGGGTATAGCTATACATTCTACAAGTTGTTCCTTAAAGTGAAGTGATACGGTTACTGATGATGATACTGATTAGCATTATTTTACATTACTATTCTATTTGGGATTTATTTCGCCGAGGACAGTAAAAATACATTGGCGCCTTACGCCCGAGGGCAATCGTTAATTTTAAATCACAAACTAATGGCATTAGTTCATTCCAATTTCGCATCTTTACTACGAGGAAACTAATTTTGAAAGCTGCTTTGTTTGATAGCCATGTTGTTACAATTGGCCGATGTAAGTTTGCGCTGCTTATATCTCTTTTTGCTCTGATGTATGCATATGCATTATGGAAGCATATTGTAGTAGTATGAAGACTTAAAGAGCTATGTTTGTTTTTACTAATTAATATTATGATATCGTTGATGTCGTCGTTGGCTGAAATCAGAGTTAAATTTCATTGATTTGTACAGATGTACAAAACTTGTATTCAGTTTTATTCTGTGCAGAATCTAGTAGCCTGTACTGTTGTGTGTACATTGTAGTTGCATGTTTTATTGTGTGCACATTGTAGTTGCATTTTTCATTGTGTGCACAATATACATGTAGCTGTATGTTTTATTGTGTTTGCAAACTGTATTTGTGAAAAGTAAAAAAAAGTAAACACTCATTATAGTGAAATGATCAATTATGTTGATATTTATCACTTTTTAATACCACATGTCTAAACCGTTAGGAATTTATTCCATTATCCGTGTAACCAGTCCAGTGAATGTCCGAGATTTTACTCTCAGATCAGCGCGGCTGGGATTCGAACCCGCGAGAGTTCAATTCACCTCAGGATATGTCATTTAAAACTTCATGACGTTACCCCTACGCTATTAAGACATTCATTGTATGTTTCATTGCGTGCACATTGTAGTTGTATATTTCATTGTATGCACAATATAGTTGTATGTTATATTGCGTGCACATTGTAGTTATATGTTTCATTTTGTGCACAATATAGTTGTATGTTTTATTGTGTGCACATTGTAGTTGTATAAGTTATTGTGTGTACAATGTACATTGTAGTTGTATATTTTATTGTGCGCACTTTGTAGTTCTATGTGGTACTGTGTGCACACTGTAGTTGTATATTTTATTGTGTGCACATTGTAGTAGCCGGTTTTATTGTGAACACATTGTAGTAGACGGTTTTATTTTGTGCACATTGTAGTAGCCGATTTTATTGTATGCACATTGTAGTAGCCGGTTTTATTTTGTGCACTTTGTAGTAGCCGATTTTATTGTATGCACACTGTAGTAGCCGATTTTATTTTGTGCACTTTGTAGTAACCGATTTTATTGTGTACACATTGTAGTAGACAGTTTTATTTTGTGCACATTGTAGTAGACTGGCGGAGCAGAGGGAGTTGGCGAGGTTACAGAGGGAGAGAGAGGCTCGTATTGGTCTGCTGTCCACTCAGAAGCTTCAAACTGTCGAGGAGTCATCGCCCTCAAAGTCTCTCTTTGGTCCTCCCATACAGGTATCAAACCAGGCTGTCAATCTGGTGGTCAATCAATCAATTGATCTGTTGATTAGATGATATCAATCTTGTGGTCAATCAATCAGTTGATCTGTTTATTAGATGGTATCAATCTAGCGGTCAATCAATAAATTGATCTGTTGATTAGATGATATCAATCTAGTGGTCAATCAATCAATTGAATTGTTGATTAGATGATATCAATCTAGTGGTCAATCAATCATTTGATCTGTTACTTAGATGATGTAAATCTAGTGGTCAATCAGTAAATTGGTCTGTTGATTAGATATCTTAATTTTAAAATTGTCCAAGAGGCAATGCTTTTAAAGTCTCTTGTCATCATCCACAGATACTGGGAAATCAATCAATCGGTCAATTAGTTAGTCAGTTTTAATTCTAGATCAGTCAATCAGTTAATCAATCTAATCAATTAGTTGTCCGATTTATTAATTTATCCCTGATCAGTCAGTCATTTAATCAGACTCGTCAATTAGTTAGTCAGATTTATTTAATCAATCCTAGATCAGTCAGTCATTCTTCAGCTCTTAAACATTCGCCTCCTACGACAGGTGCTGTATACGGTTGGTTTATTCTCTGGACAAATCACGGGAAGGACCTTCAACTATTTACTCGTTTCTGCTACTACTTTTAATTTTCCAGAAAAATTGTGGCGATCCCTGGTATGTAAGAGTGACAGTAATATATTTTGTATTGTAGCGCCTTAAGCTTTACAATCCTACAAATTATTGCAAACTCTTCTTGCACTTAATAGCTACAGGAAAACTAATTTTGGAAAAACTTAAACATTTTTTATGCACAAGTTGATTTTGTAAAAGCCCCATATCACTAAATTCTCTATGACAAAACAACTGATACAGCTGTATGAAAAACGATCTTAAGCCTCAGTCAACATAGAATTTTTGCGCTGTAATATTTGTCCATCGAAGTCCATCGAGAACTTAGGTACTGGATGTGCAATATTTCGCTTTAGAAAATTAAAATTTGGTCATCAGAGTGTTATGAAATCTTTTATTTTGTTATTTGAATAGTAATTAATTTCTTTGGTTAACCAATGTAATTTTAGTGAATCAACTGGTTCAATATCTGGACCCAGTTTTAGATAATACGATATTTACGATATTTCTTTAGTAAGCCTATGTAAACTGTAAAATGAGATTTCTCGTTGATACGATATTTTGTAGGAATAATAAGCTGGTTTATGGAACAGTTTAAAGAAAATAGATTATTGCTGCATACACAAAACTCATTTTATTCTTTCTTTGGTCCGGCTTAATGTTTTGATGTGAGCAGTATTTACATACAGGAAGGATTTCTATTTTAATATTAACTCACATAATTAAAATATTCCTTGTGAAAATTTCCCTGTATTATTCATGACAAATGTAGAGCACTATGACATATTGACGAAGTCGCTATGAGAATGATAAGTGCTTTTAAATTACTCAATAGTTACTACTCAGTTATCTACTGCCAGTGTTCGTTAAATTAATCTGTTTGAAACCACAGTATTTCTGCAATTTTCCTTTATTGAACGAATTTTAATGCTTTCTAAACTTATATCGTCAAGTACAAAGTATTGCTAATTCCTAGTACGAAAGCTTTAAATAGTACAAAGGCATTCTTAACGAGATTCTGGTCCTATCCAAGATTTTAATGGCGAAATTGATTAAAAAATTTGCCAGAGCAGAACGCAGTGTAAAATATTTATTTTATTTCTTGTTACTTTTTCAACTTTAGTATAATTTACGTACGACTCGAAGTCTGCATTATTCTTAGATTTCTTAGTTGCAAACTTGGACACTTGTAGGCTATATTACAATCTTTGACATCGCAATAAATTCTATTCTGTTTTGTCGCTCGTACAAAAATCAATGCAGAAATTGTTATTAGAATTCTGAAGTTTCGAAATAATTCCTGATGATAAATTACTGCTTTCCAAGGTTGTGTCCGGGACAACTGAAAAATAAACCTACCCTAAACTGCACGTGTTATGAGATGCGATTGATAGGAACTGAGAAAGGTAGCAAGAAAACGCATCAGAAGCCATATTATTGCATAAAAAAGTTATAGGCTACATGTGTATATTAGGCAAAGCATTTTATGAGAGGATTAATTAACTCGTTAATCAATGAAGGGCTCTTTAAGAAGCCTGAAACATCTTGTGAGTAGAAATATGTACAATGGAGTGGCGACTTAGGAAAAACACACTAGAGAGAGAGAGAGAGAGAGAGAGAGAGAGTGAGAGAGAGAGTGAGAGAGAGAGTTAGATAAGATTGTCTTCTCGATTTCTGTATACATATCAATATTGCAGCTAAACTTACACAGTATGATATAAATTATAATGATATAAATTATAAGATAAACATTACGAGAATTATCGTAAAAGTAATGTACTCTTTCAGATTCATTTTGCTTTTATTGCTTTTTCTGGCTAATATGGCGAAATTGCAAGTTCACGTGATCGCATGGTCACGTGACTGGGGCAACCTGATTGGCTTTTTGTAGTTGTTTATATTCATAGATTTTGCAACTCAATGTAATTTTTATGGCTCCGTATAATTAGTGTACTTACAGTATATTCGCTTTCAATCAAAGTGACGTGGATTTAGTTTTGTCAAAAAGTATGTGTCAATTTTCATTATATTTAAAATGAGAAAGATGTACATGCAGAAATATATAGGCATGTGTATATATACATTTTCTTTATAATTTATATATATATATATATATATATATATATATATATATATATATATATATATATATATACAGTGTATAAGCATATATATAAGCAGTTATGTGCGTTTATATAGTATTACATGCTGCATAACATCTAGAGATTCTAGAGAGAAAGTAATTTATCAATTTTAACTGTCTATTAGTATCAGGTACGTAAAGTATCCGGGCCTGTGTAAAATTATATATAATGATCAAGAGAGAAGTGTAATTTGTCTATTTCAATCTATAAATACCTATGCAAACGATAATAAGGTTTTTCTTTGCAGCGAATATTTTACTTTTTCAGTGTCACGGTTGTCTGGAACTTGTCGAATTTTTGTATTTGCAGTTTAGCATTGTCTGCAGAATTATATTTTATAATTTTTATTTTCCCTGTTCCATCCTAAGGGCCTGGCTAGTAATTACTTCTGAAATGTAATTGTCGTTGTTCATATTGAGAAATTAAAATAATTTTGCTCTTGTGAAATGAGGGTAATTTAAAATGCGAAACTAACAGGTTATTTTTTTAACTAATAAAAAATCCAAATTACGAGCACTTTAAGGACTTATTGGTTATCTTTGCTGTTTTCAATGTTTTGAGGTTAAGAATCGTTCATTAAGCAAGGCCTAACCGAGGCCTAACCTTAGGTGTATAAGATTTTCTAGGGACTAACTTCGTACTGAGCGACGTTAGTACATTTACGACGTAGTAAGATTAAAGAACATATGAATTTTTGCACTGGAACTACCGCCTGGCGATAGGCAATTATATGAATTTATGTCTTGAATCTCATTGCTTCGACGAATCCCGGATGAAATGAGTTTCGGAAATTTACATTAAATTTGGTGTTCTAGCTTCGCTTTAACTTTCTGTCTCTCGTTCTCGCACACATACACTCACGCACACACACACGCACACACACATACACACTCACATAGACACACACGCACACTCATATATACAAACACACATGCATAGACACATTCACACACATACACACACAGACACATACACACTCTCACATACACGCATACACCCACACATGAACACACACACACACACACACACACACACACACACACATAGACACACATGCACGTACACGCATACACATACACACTGTCGCTTGCTCTATCCCGTCTCTCTGCTACAGCTTTGACGTCTGTTTCCTCTACGTAAGCATATCAGTGTCGGATCAAGCACTGGTTTTAGGTCTGATGCTACTGGCTGGTTCTGCTTAAAACAACATAATGTTTTAGGTATGAGGTTGTGGTATTATTATGTTAGTACGACATTCATGTGTATAGTTGTATAAAAAAGCTAAAGCTAAGGTTAGCGTCAGTTTCCTCATTCGAAAGCGATGTAAGTGATGGGCGAGCCCAGGATTTGAACCCCGCACATACTGATCCGCGGTCGAGTATCTCACCGACTTCGCCACTGTTTCCAGCCAGTATATTGTATAAGGTACATTATATGTACTTTGTTGCTCGTATATTCTCTCTGTTGGCCACGTACTATGCGATATTTGCGTGATGGGACGATGTTCGTGTCAGTTGAATGTATAAAGTTACTGATCGCCGCGTGTGGCACAGCTAATTAAACTATTTATTGAATATTTCATGACGTCGTTACTTCATATGTATTTTAGCTTAGAAAACTAATTTTCTGTTCTTGTTTCTATACTACATCCGGTTTTTTGTGACCTCTAACATTACCTGATGCTGCTTCAAACTTTTGAATTTATCTTCTTCAGTTAATCCACCTTGCTATGCACCAAATGGTTGGACGAAAGGATAGCGCGCTTGCATTATAAGCAGGAGGGCTTCGGCTCGTATCCCGGCATGTCCGTCTCCGACAGTGTTTATGTGTGGTGCGAAACAGACATTAATCTACGCTTTACAGTTTTGTAGCTGTTTATGTGAAATCTGCATGTGGTAACTGCTGCCGAAATATAAGTGTAATATAGAGCTCAGTAACTTTGTGACCGCATAGAGAGATTTTACTATCTATTAGGACTTTGAAAACTAAAAGCTCTAATTTCGTACTTTATGTGGCCGTCGTATTGAAATTACAGCCTTCTGCAAGCTGCTAATACTGGCCGTTGACAAGTGCACCCGTTTACGCATGAGCTGTACAGTTGCTGATATGTATGGAAGGTGAATTCATAGTCAAGTCAGCCCCTGTTCTCAGATGTTGAGGGTAGCTGGGTCTTGTTAAGTGTTCTCTAATAACACAGCAGAGTTGATGACGTCACGGAGTCTCGGATGCGGTTAGATGGCTTTTAGACACCTGTAGTGCAATTGATGGCCTCACATACGGGTGCAGTTATATGGCCTGTAGACACCCGGTACTCTAGTGATTTTGATTGCGACACATATACGGGTGCTGTTATATGGCTTGTAGCGGTACTGACTTCATACTGGACTAGTATGAAGACAAGCAGGCAGGTCTCGATTATGGCTATTTATTTATATAGCATGTTGTATCAGAGAATCTTTAAAATAAACCGACCGAAAACTGCATTTAAGAGTGGTGAATATGGTCGGTATCTAGAGTGAAACCTTTCTGGCATAGATTTCCAATGTTATCAGCTTCGTTTAAATTGATATACTGATCTGTGGTGTGATATTTGCAGGTACCGCGTGGAAACGACCCCGCGCATAAAGCCATCTCATCGACGTACGGTCAGTACGACAAGGCCAAGAGCTTCATCAGCTCTAATCTGCTCGTGGGGGCCCAGTACGACGAACCCATGACCCCCGCCCCTCTGCCGTGCTTTGTCGGGGGCTCGGGGTCGATGTCCTATGGGCCCCAGGCTCCTCCGAGTCCTGATGAGGGTCCTTTCACCTGCGAGTCCTCGGCTTCCGGGATGTCCTCCCAGTCCGATGACGCTCATTATGTTCTGACGCCTAAAGCTGCCGAGCCTGTGTTCTCACAACAACAACAACAACCGCGACAACCGGTCTACTCACATCAGCACCCACAACAACAACAGCAGCCTCAAAACAATTATCAGCAGCAGTCGTTGCAACAGCACTCGTCTTATAGCAGTCATCAACAGCAGCAACATGGTCAGCAACAACAACAGAGAAGTCAGCAATCAAATGCTCAACAGTATCAGAAACCACCTCAGCAGAGATCATCGTATCCCAACCAACATCCTCAGTCCCAACAGCAACAACAACAGTACCCAAGAACTCAACAAACACAGCAGCACGTGCAGAATCAGGCACAACGACCATATGAGCAGCACCAGAAGGCAGAAAGGCAGCAAAATCCCAACAATTCCAACCAATTGCAGCAGAATCCCCTCAGTTCTAATCAAAGGCAGCCTCAAGTGAACGGTTTTATTCGACCCTCTCCTGACGCCACGGCTAGGACTAGCAGTAATGCGTCCATTCTGGGAAATCCTCCCCTAACCACATCGTCATCGTCTAGTAATTCTAATCGTTATGCGCCGTCTGGTGGCGAAAATGTGACGAGACAACGTGATTGGTCAGGTTCGAATACGGATAGGACTACGAATAACGCACGAAACACTTCAACGTGGGGATCAATTGATGCCGGTATTTCTAGTTCAAAAGTCAATCGTAGTGATAATGCTAATGAAAATGGCGGTGGAATTAACAGCAGAAATGGAGTTAATAGTACGAGCGAAGTTAGTAGAGCAGATAGAACTAATAGTGTTAGTGGAGTTAGTAATATCAGTATCAATGGTGGTAATAATGGTGCAATCAGTAGCAATAGCGTAACTAATAGTAATAGCGTAATTAATGGTAATAGCGTAACTAATAGTAATATTGTAATTAATGGCGGAATGGACATGCAGTTTGGTAGACGTATAGAGGATGGTAGAAGTGGCGATACCATTGCTACGGTCCATCCGACGACCAAATCATCCTCGTCATCTAGTAGCAAGACTGAGGAAATAGCTGCTCTGTTGAAGAGCAGTGATCTGCAAGGCAAGGCAGGCAACGGATATCTGCTGAACAGGAATGCCGATAGCAGACTGAAACTAGACATTCCAGCCAGTGGGGTAAGTGTCTCAGTTGTTTTCAGATATTGTTTTCTTTAATAGACTTTGCAATTTTAGCTAATTGTACAATATGATTTATATTATTTGTATTGACGCTATAAAATAACTTTTGATCAGATGGTTCTGTACTGATCATTGTCAAACTGGTTACTACTGAAGTGCCGATGCATTAAAGTTGAATGATACAATAACATTGAAACACAATTAGAACAAAGATCTGCTATTAAATTTCTCAAGGTTTTATTTAAGGTTTGACATATCCTGAATGGCAGAGCCAATACATATTCTCAAAAATTCATTTATCAACTATTAATTCTGCGTGTGTATCTCTTTAGTTTCAAAGTCTCTTTAGTAACAAAGTCTCTTTAGTTTCTGTAAGTATGTCTCTCTCTCTTTCTCTCTTTCTCTCTCTCTCTCTCTCTCTCTCTCTCTCTCTCTCTCTCTCTCTCTCTCTCTCTCTCTCTAGACTAAGATATATTATGCCAGTGGCAAGTCCAAAGTACATATTCAGGCTCAAAGTCTGCTTTCTTACACCCTAAAATGCATTGATTGATCAACATGGTAATCTCTTCACTAAATGCTATACTTTATCCCTTTATGTTGCTATAGCTTGAAAACAATATGGCTTCCTAGGTGGTTTGTCGTTGACTTCACCAGTTCTTGCGTAATCACCTCGTCTGTCACGTACAGTTAACAGTTATTCTATTCTTCAGTGTCCTTGACACTGAAAATTGTAATTAGTATTTATAAACGTTATATATTTATAAGTGATTTATACTCTTGGCGTGTCTATGCTCTTACTGTTGTCGCGCGGTTTTCTTCTGGCTAGTCGCAATATTAGCTTGTTTCTATATTAGCTAGTCGCCACATTAGCTAGTCGCTACATTAGCTAGTCGCTACATTAGCTAGTCGCTACATTAGCTAGTCGCTACATTAGCTAGTCGCTACATTAGCTAGTCTCTACATTAGCTAGTCGCTACATTAGCTAGTCGCTGCATAGCTAGTCGCTACATTAGCTGGTGGCTACATTATCGTGTAACTTTTCAACGTTTGTTTAGCGGACTGTTGTATAGAAAGCTTCGAGCGGTGAGGCAGGAAACGGCGCTCCGATGAAATGATAATATAGATTAGCTAACTATAGCGTACTAATAACGGGCGAACTGAACGGCCTACGCTTCAAGGCTATGCTTTAGATGTACTGGTGATGTGATGCGATTACATAAATAGGAAAATTACTTAGAATACCTCTCATTGTACTTTCGTCGAAGCTATAGATGCTTGTACTAAATGTAGTAGTTTTAACGTTAGAAATATGCTACATATACCGGTTCTCTTATGTGATAGTATATTTGACTTGCTACTTCTGTTTTTTTTGTACGCAAGTTCTTGATGTTTTCACGCATGGTAGTTGCTCTCACTCACATGAATTTAATATCTATTGTTTTGTTAGCTTGAGTACTGATATCAAGATATCTTTTTGAAAGAAGAACTTTATACAAATTATTAATAGATCAAACTCCGTTATTTCGTGATGTTTCAATGCCTTGGAAATCTTCCACCAGGTCTTCTCTAAACGTACATTTTATTTTCCGGGCAAGCTCTGAAAGCAGCTCATTTTGCTAAAGATCTGCTTCGAAAGAGTGCTTGGATAGCGAACTGGCACTAGTTTTGATCTCCCATCTCTCAAACGTAAAGAGTCTGTTATTCTGTTTAGTCTGTTTATTTCGCATGCGATGTTTCACATCAATTGATGGGGAGGTTGAATCATTGCGATGAACAGATTAAACTCTGTTTCAAAGTTTAGATTAAGATGGTCTAGGTAATAGCTTGACAACAACAACAACACTAACGTACTACTTGCGCGGAATGACTTACGGTAGGTGGAATGAATTTGGATATTAATTTGAGAGTATTAACGCCGAAGTGCTTCTGTCTCTGTCTAGAATTTCTTAAGGCCTCCGTTTCATTTCAGCGCATTCCGGAGTCTCTGATTCACAGCTGCTTGCTACAGCAGCTGTGAAAATAGAGGCAGCTGCGCTATATGCTTTACCTCTTACAGTCACAGCAGCTGCATTAGATGTTTCGTTTATTACAGTTACAGCAGTTGCATTAGATATCTCGTCTACTACAGTTACAACAGCTGAATTGGATGCTTTATCTTTTACAGTCACAGCAGCTGCATTAGATATCTTGTCTATAACAGTTACAACAGCTGAATTGGATGCTTTATCTTTTACAGTTACAGCAGTTGCATTAGATATCTTGTCTATAACAGTTACAACAGCTGAATTGGATGCTCTATCTTTTACAGTCACAGCAGCTGCACTAGATATCTTGTCTATAACAGTTGCAACAGCTGAATTGGATGCTTTATCTTTTACAGTTACAGCAGTTGCATTAGATATCTTGTCTATAACAGTTACAACAGCTGAATTGGATGCTCTATCTTTTACAGTCACAGCAGCTGCACTAGATATCTTGTCTATAACAGTTGCAACAGCTGAATTGGATGCTTTATATTTTACAGTCACAGCAGCTGAATTGGATGCTTTATCTTTTACAGTCACAGCAGCTGCATTAGATGCCCTATTTATTACTGTAACTGCGGCTGCATTAGAAGTCTTGTTTATTAAAGTCATAGCAGTTGCTTCAGATGTCATAGATTTCACAGTCATATGAATCAGATGAATTAGATGTTATAGCTATAGCTCAAAAATTATATTCAAAATGTATAACAATCAAACAGTTTCTTGAGATGCTGTAGCCATTATAGTCATAGCAATTGAATTTAGATCTACGTGTATCTCACAGTTATGACCGCTATGCGCTAGACGACATGCACGCACGTATCTGTACTGTTATAGATGCTACACTAGAGTCATAGGTGCTATTACAATGCAAGTTTTAGTATTTAGAAGATAAATATCTCGTAATTTCATGGCACCATAAGGAAGCAGCGAAAATTTTTATATCAAACGTTGAGGAATTATAATTTGAAAGTTTTGTATAATTAGCTATGAAACTAATTGCTAGCTAACGTACTTTGAACATTATCTACTCTTAAAAAAAACTTCAAATATACCTGGGGTTCTTGTAAAATTAAATTGCTGGGAAGAATTAATTTTCACTCTAAAGATGTCATAATTATACAATAGCGACTCAATTGTCTCAATAACCACGTATTGATGGACGTTCAAAAGAGGCGGCTAAAAAAGCAAAGCTGGAAAAGCTAATGTTAACGTCATTTTCCCCACTTGAAAGCGATGTCAGTTACTAACTCAGGTGGATACTGAGGAATTCTTTAGTCTACTACAATTTTGTTCTTTAGTATGCTGAGCCATATCTTTAAGTTTATATTTGATAAAAACTGAGATTTACTGAAATCCCAACATTGTGCTCAGCATAGAGCGAAACAACCAACTGTACATATTTTGCCTTGGACCGGATTCTATGATCATGATAGGTTGCATAATACATTACTCCGCATTTGCTGTTAAAACAGAGACGCTTTCTAAACGCATGCGTGTATATGGCAAGTCTTTGTCTCCTACACTCTTCTCCCCCCCTGCTCGACCATTACTTGACGCTTTCTCTCTTTATCTTCTCCCAGCCTCTGTTGTCTAAGTGCAAACATCGCTTTCAAGCACTCGCCGTGGTTATATCGCTGTCTTTGTTTCTCCAATGCTAAATATATTTAACAGATTGAGACCTTGCCATCTTGGTGTGTTGAAACATCAGTTGATAGGTATCGCGATATGCTGAAAATATCTGCAGACAGGTATCGCGAATTATTGAAAATATCAGCAGACAGGTATCGCGACTTATTGAATATATATCTGCAGACAGGTATCGCAACTTATTGAAAATATCAGCAGATAGGTATCGCGACTTATTGAATATATATCTGCAGACAGGTATCGCAACTTATTGAAAATATCAGCAGACAGGTATCGCGACTTATTGAAAATATCTGCAGACATGTATCGCGACTTATTGAAAATATCTGCAGACAGGTATCGCGACTTATTGAAAATATCTGCAGACAGGTATCGCGACTTATTGAAAATATCTGCAGACAGGTATCGCGATATTTTGTCAATATAAGCAGACAGTTATCGAGATATGTTGAAAAAATCAGCAGACAGGTATCGCGATCTGTTAACATATAAGCGCAGACAGGTATCGCGATCTGTTGACATATAAGCAGATAGGTATCGCGATCTGTTGAAAATATCGGTCGCGATATGCTGCAAAGCAGTAGCGATTACAATTTTTTTAAATACCAGTAGACGGTATTGCAAATTATGGTAAAAACACAAGCTGAACTTAAAAAACTTTAAATGGCATCCACAGTCATCGGTCTGGGGTCATCGGGCTCTCCTTTATGACCTTTGTGATAATTTCAGGCGAAGTAAGTTTTCTGAATTCATTTGATCGTATGTAGATATTAATTGAATGTCAATGTCTCTGATTTTCGCAGAAAGGTAATTGCATAATAAAAGTATTCTGCCGACAATTTGGCAAATAATGTGATATTCTTAATACAATTTGGTTTCGTTTTAAATTAGCATCTGAACAATTCTATGATTGGGGGACTTTGAATAATTTAATAGCATGAACTTTATTCCTTGAGGTAAATTGAAATCCTAGGAAGTGTTGTTAAATCGCGTAAGAAATGGAATGAAATGCTGTAAATTAACATGACAGCTAAAGTCGATGTTAGAGTCGGTATCATTTCTCGAAAGAACTTCAGTCACTGGCGATGCTATGATTTGAAGCGGGCACATACTAATTCTTATGATAAAAAGATGTAGCGGGAATTTCGACTGGTATCTCGTGAGGGTGACAACAACATGAAATGAGTTTAATTCGTAATCAGAGAGAGAGAGAGAGAGCGAGAGAGAGAGAGAGAGAGAGAGAAATGTATATAGATATAGAGAGAGAGAGAGCAATATATATATATATATATATATATATATATATATATATATATATATATATATATATATATATATAGAGAGAGAGAGAGAGAGAGAGAGAGAGAGAGAGAGCACTGTTTTTTATATCGTTTATCATGTCTCAGAAATCTTCACCGGGCGAGGTACTATAACGTTAAATATTCGCCATATATGCTCATAACATTAGCCATACCTCGAAACAAATTTTTAAACTGCAGGAACGTATTTTAATACCGCGATCTTTTAACAAATCGGTGAACTTTAAATGATTTCAATTCACGACCACGTATAAAGATCACGAGTAATCTGGTTTATTTCGTTAGATCCTCTCACTGTCTCATCTTTCTAAAAGGTTAGAACTATTTTACTTATTCATGTCGTTGTCTCCTACGTATGGTGGAAAGATGAGAGGGTGGAGAGATGGAGAGGGTGGAGAAATAGAGGGGGTGAGCGAGGTTTAGTATTCTGGCTCCTCAACTCATCAGAAAAATTATAATTAGTTTTTAGTGGAGGGGGGGGATTTTTAAGCGATTTTTGCAGAGCTGTCGAATTTGGTGATTTTTGTGTACAGGATTATCTAGAAAGCTACTACAAATAATTTCACGACTACCTCCTCAAAGTCTAACCTCGAGATCAGGCCATGGCGAGCTATATAGAGTTCTTCTCTCACCCGAAATTACGATTAACCAACTCGCGAATGTTATTGTGTAACTTTGCTTAAAATAACTTAATTCTAGTCCCCATTTTAACAAGCAAAATGGAAATGGCATAACCTCTGTGGAGGCCTCGATCCCTCGATATCATGTCTCCCACAGCAGTGAATGAGCTGTGATTAGCCCCTCCCCTTTCAAATCTATTCTGTTATAATTTTAGTGTTTACAAGGTGATTAACTAAATATTGTAAGGGGGGGGGGGTCGTACCAGTTCCGCACATCTCCCCCACCGTGACTTCCTTAAGACTTTATGCAGGGGACATCCCGAGCATCATATCCCCTTTAGTTCATCCCACCCCCTAGCTTGATACTCTTAACATTTTGTGCATTGAACCTCCCCATATTCACCCTTCTTCTGCACCTCTCGTTCGTCTTATCCCTTCCCCGATAAATTCTGAATGTGGGAGGAGGAGACGCGATGAAGCAACCTGTGGGTTTGTTTCCACCCACTCCCATGCAGTGAGGCAACCTGTGGGTTTGTTTCCACCCACTCCCATGCAGTGAGACAACCTGTGGGTTTGTTTCCACCCACTCCCATGCAGTGAGACAACCTGTGGGTTTGTTTTCACCCACTCCCATGCTGTGAGGCAACCTGTGGGTTTGTTTCCACCTACTTCCATGCAGTGAGGCAACCTGTGGGTGTGTTTCCACTCATCCACTCACTCCCATGCTGTGAGGCAACCTGTGGGATCGTTTCCACCCACTCCCAAATGGTGCGTCCTATCTATTGTAATAGCACCCCAGACAACTGTTGCAGACATCGGACAATCTAATTGAATTCTTGTCTCAACCCATGCCGCACGTTCTGTAATAGACAGTAGAGCGGGCTCTGCGTTCAGACGTCTCCATTCTTCTAATGTTGTATTCTAGCGAGAGTCTAGCAGAGTGTTGTACTCTGATGCATTACACTTGTGTTTAAAACCTGTTTAAGCTAATGTTAACGTCAGTTTCCTCACTCGAAAGCGATGTCAGTGACGGACGAGCTCAGGATTTGAACCCCGCGCACACTGATCCGCGGTCGAATATCTTACCGACATCGCCACTGGCTCCAGAAGTCAGATTTTCTATAGATATACGCACCGTATTGTGCACGCTTGATTTTTGTGCACTTGCAAATGAGCACTGTTGGAATATCGGAGTAATTTATGTACGAATAAGTGTATACACTTGTTGGTGTCAGGTATACATTTATATGCAACAACACAAAATTTCATGTACGCATTTTCTGGAATCACAACTCTCTTAATTACTGTATTGTTGCATGGCTAAGTATTATGCACCTTTTGAGAAGTCGCCACCTTCAATAATTTGTAATTCTATTTACTCATTTATTCTAATTTTATTTGCTCTCTTATTTAAATTTTATTTACTCTTTTTAAATTTAAATTTAGTTTTATGCGTCCTTTTAGCTGCTCGAACGTTCGATCCGTAAACCGCCCTTGTCATGTAATGAGACTAAGCGGGACTGAGGAATGAGAAACCCTACCTAAGTAGCGACTTTGTTGAATTTCAGTAAAATTGTAGCTTTAACTACCTTACCTTTAGCTAAGCTGGTGGTTGCTCTAAAGTGAGCGTGAGAGCAGATTGTGAGTAGATGAATATATCTTGGACGTACCAGGTTCACAACACTGAGAGAGAGAGAGAGAGAGAGAGAGGAAGAGAGAGAGAGAGAGAGAGAGAGATGATACTCAGATGAGAGAGTCTGAGAAGACTCGGATCCAAATTGCTCGCTAGTCTCAAGTCTAGTAGTTGACTGGAGTTTTGCAGGTGAACTTGTCGATAATGCTAACGCTTAAATCCATCGCGCGGCTTTGTTTTACCTTGTATGTGTCTCGTTATTGTGTTATATGCAAGACCGGATGTTTTCAATCGATTATTATATTGTATTGTATGGTAATAGATCATTAATAAACCTCCCCAGCCTCACACGATTTATGCAGGTGTGGCGGGAAAGTCTATTTTATCTATTTTATCAGATCTTTGCACTACATGTAGGCTTCACAGAATTCACAGAACGCAGTAGTCTCTCTCTGTCTCTCTCTCTTCAGTATAATACTTGACAATAAGCAATTAGGGCATATCTTTGAAATATTTTTTGCCTTTTTGCATGATTCCCCATGTACTCAGTTACAATCCTATCATTCAAATATTGTAGCCAAGATAATTTCTACATCAGTTGCATTGTGTGGAAGGCTAGACTACTTTTAACTTGAAAACACTCTTTGGAGTCGCTCTGTTTGTAGGATACGAAGAGTGTTTATTGATCGATGGATTGACATCTGTAATTATTTATTGATTAGCGTTCCTCTGTGTAATATAAGTATACGACTCTGCTGTTGCATGTTAAGAATTCGTAAGGTCAACGCAATTGTCTTCTATTGATCAACCTACGGCTGATATTACTATATTACGTAGAACTGTTTGCCGGTTCCTAGTTAAAATCTGATTGAGGTTTCTAATTATCTGACTGCTAATAATCCACTAAAGTGTAAATACTGTTTAATGAACTGTTTGGTTACATCTTGTCTTGCTTTAGTGATATTAGTACCACGCTTCGGTTATGATGATACTGAATTAGTCACTAACGGTTTTCACAGTTTTGTTAGGCATGATTATGAGGCTGATTCTCTCTGTACGTTTTTAAAATATGACGACTTTGAATAAGCTACTAAGTTTCTGCCTTAGCTTTGTGACTACGAATGCCCCACTTAGCATTGTGATAACATATTGATTTTAATCGTCGCATTTCTGTTGGTTTGTGTGAAGCTGTGAAATAATAATCAAGTAAAACATGGTGACAGATGGTGAATGATTGGTTGAAATTTATTGGTTCTTGAATATATCCGTAAGATCTAAGCGTAACCTGTTCTGCCTTATTCGGATATCCTAGTTAATAATGACACTTGTTACACACGTATGATGTCTTGCATCGTAACTTTCTTCTCTGAGAAAGCTCTGAATAATCTCTGGATTTGGAAGAAGCTATGTATGGATACGTATCATGCTGCTCGTTAACAAAACTGTTGGCAATATTAAATTTTAATTTTAGTAGAGTTTATATAATAAGACGTTTTGTTGAACATTGTCATCTTTTCTCAATTGTTAAATTTTAATTATCTAGAATTATTCTCAAAATGATATTAATTTCCTTCCTGCTCTGATTTTATATATTTATTTATTTCATTTTTTTGCTAATATAAGTGATAGGCCTTGCCTTTCCTAGCATGTGTATTTTCTCTAGTCGATTTCCATATGCCATAATAAAGATAATAATTGGTAGTTTTATTTTACTGCTAGCTGTACGCATTCAATTAATTGATCCCATTCTGTCACTGTACGACGTTCAGTCTAGACCACTTTCAGTTTTGCGGTCGGGACCTTTGCATGTCGAGTGTTTGAATTTTGAGTGATCTATTTTACTAAAACACTGATTCTATTAACCTCTTCCAATGAAATGACTCTTTGCGCTCCACATCGTGTCCTATCATACATCTTGAATATACTTGCTGTATCCGATGGGAAATCTAGAAATCTCTCAAGTGGAATAATGCTTTCTCAGAACGTTCCCCATCGCCATGGCTTCGTTCTTTCCGCAGCTTCTTCAGTCTCGTTGTAAATGTTCTGTGAGCATCAACGGCTGGACTCGATCGTTTCTGAGTCATCTGTAAATATGTGCCTTTGTCTGTATGTTTGTGTTTCACTGCTTAGCATTGTGAAGAGATTATTTTATACTGTTTTTCGTATGGCAACATTTTACGTATAGCAACATTTTGCATATTTTAATTTTTGGACATTTGCTTGTTTAAGCATTTATATGCTCACTTTTACATACACATTGAAAAACTTCTACAATTTGTTGAAAATCAAATTAAATGCACAGATCATTACATTGCTAACGTATATGCAGAACTTTTAAAGAAGCGCATAGATGATAGCTTGTGTTTAGTAGGCCGACTCTATCTAGATATTAAAAAAAATAATTCATACTTAACTCTTAACCAATGGAATCTTTTCGGATTTACATTTTGTTGATCAAATAACGTGTTTTCATGTCACGATTATAATTTCTATTTCTAACTATTAGAATGTCTCAATAGCGCAATGGTTAAGGGTGTAGATAACGTCATAAAGTTTAAAGTGACAGACCCTGAAGTGAATCGAACTCTCGTGGGTTGGTTCGATTCCCAGCCGCGCTGATCTGAGAGTAAAATCTCGGACATTCACTGGATTGGCTACACGGAAAATGGTCTAAATTGCCTTATGGATATAACATGTGGTATTAAAAGTGATAGATATCAACATAGTTGATCAGTTCACTATAATGTGTGTTAATATTATTATTATTAACTAGCGGCATAGGCAAAAATGGAAGACGGCAGAGTTTTGTTGATATTATTTTTGATGGAACTTTTGAACGTTTTAACGAAACCTCTTGCTGGGAGGCGGTTAATTAATCAGTCTATTTCACTTGAGCAGACGCTGGACTACTTCACATCACGTGACCAGTTACCACGCCCACGCACACTCAACTGTCCAGTCAGCGGTCAGCTTATATCAGTGTGCTATTAATAGACTAAGCTCCTCCCACTCTCTTTCGCGTTATGACCTGATTACAGGTTGTTGAGATGCAGCTTTAGATATACACTTTTATTTCCAGCCGACATTTATGCCAATCTGAAATAATTATAGACCTTTTCAAGGAAGCTTGTAATTACTAATATTAAATGGTAAAACCTTGTAGGTATTAGACTTTTCAAGATTGCATTTTCTTGCGTAAGTTTTAACACACTTTTTTTGTAGCGTTTCTCTACGTTTTATATTGAAAGCCGGATATAAATATATGTAGTCGATGCTTCTAACTACATGCTTCTAATGAACATTTTCTTATTTAACATATATTTGGGATGATTTTCTCTCTTATCATCGACTACTTCCCGTGTTTTTATAAACAGTGTTAGGATATCGAAATTAATTTATATATTATTCCAGGATCTCTTCTAGATTTTATTCAACCTTTACTTGCTGCTAGCTTCATCTCTCAGAAAAACAGCTATACTTCGGTTAAAATTATCAACAAAACCTTAAAACTCTCAACAAAACCTTGCACTTTTTTACATGTTTGTGCAAGAATGTTTTTCTCCGCTATGGATTTATTTTTAACAATATCCCATATTGGTCGTTGTGTGGTTGATTTTTCTTAGCCGTTTTCTTACTAAACTTGAGTAGGGTAAATTAGCTAGAGAGAGTTTTAAATTTTAACGTCCGCGATGTTCAGCTGAGGATCTGAGGCCGAACTATATAAGGTTCTGATGTTACTTCGTATTATTTGGATTTTCTGAACAGTTTTATGCACTGAGTCTTATAAACATTTTCACTCTTAATGTATATATAATATAGTATAATATAGTATAATATATGCTGTTACTTGTAATGCAGTTGTAGTCTTTGCTCCTTCACTTTAAACAAGCTGCTGTTATATAAAATAAGCTGCACCTTGATCAATGGTTTGCATTCTGCGAATGTAAAGTGCTTTCGTAGTAGCGCTTATTTTGATGTAAAAATCAATTATGAACTAAGCAAAAGTAGTTAAATGTGTTAAAGTGTTTTAATTTACGTTTCACTGAAGTTCTTGTATCTCTTTGGAGAAAGCATATATTTTCAACTAGTACCATAGTTATTGAAGAATCTTAAAATGAGTCGTGCAATTAGTTATTGAGATACATTTATTTATTTCATTGATTGATTTATTGAGTTAGTTATACGAGTTAGAGAAGATTCGGAGAAATTAGACGCCAGTTGCTGATCATCGCTGTAGTATTTATGATATAAACTGTCGTGAATCGTTTTCCATGCCTCCTGGAGCTAACTTTGTTGCCAATTGACCGTTCAACTGGCTGCTATATTACTCATTACGTACGAGCTAAACATAGATTGCGGATGCTGGTCGACCGGTGGGCATTGCGTGTTAGTTCATTCATCACATCCAGTCTGTTTAAATTTCTTCCTTTCTCGTCTCTCGGCCAATTTCTCATTTCCTCACGTTTTCTTTCTTTCGTTCTGTTTGTTACTCTAACCTTCACCAGTCTTTCTCTCATTCACCAGTTTTAATCACCAATTTTTCTTTCGTTATCTCTATTTTATGTATTTTGTTTTAATTATTTCTAGTTTTATTTCCATCGATCGTTATTTCTCTGTATCTGCAACTCAGATGTTTGATAGCATTGACACTATTATTCTGTCAATGTCTAATGTTGCATTACTCCAGTAGGAACACATATTAAGCTGTAACTTCATTTAAGCTGTTTAATTCATTATTACGTCTTAATATAGATTCTTTTCCCTATCGTATTCTCTTGAATCTATATTATCTTTAGTAGGCATTATGTATATATGCATTTATTATGCTTTTATTATGCATTTCTATCACATTAATCTGCATCGCGAGAATGTTTCTCTGGTTTTTTCGTTATGTTTGGATAGCTGTCCCTCTCTCTCCTCTCTCTCTCTCTCTCCTCTCTATCTCTCTATCTCGCTCTCTCTCTCTCTCTCTCTCTCTCTCTCTCTCTCTCTCTCTCTCTCTCTCTCTCTCTCTCTCTCTCTCTCTCTCTCTCTCTCTTTTACTTGTTGATTTTGTCCACTGTTTATCCAGTAGTCAGGGCACGTGAGCACTCTTGTATCGGCTGCTTGCCCACTATATCTTGACGAATAATTAGCAAATATATGATTGAGACTGACTTTGAAGATGCGTCATCGGCAATATGTGCAATATATATATATATATATATATATATATATATATATATATATATTTTATCAATATATATATATATATATATATATATAATGATATATATATATATAAATATATATATATATATATATTACATGTATATATACATATAGTGATCAGACATGTATATACATATATATATATATATATATATATATATATATATATATCCTATAGCTGAAACTTATTTTTGTTTTGTTTGTTTGACAGAGTCGAGATGAGCTGAAGGAGTTCGTAAGTGAAGTACTGCAGGTAATTCTTTAACTTATATTTATCTACTCTGCCTGTCGGGCAAAGTTTACATCTTTGACTGCATCCTTTAGGTGTATGTACATGTAAATTCGTTACGATCCTGCTATCATCTGGTCTTGTGGAGCCCAAGAAAGACAAGAAATGCTGTCACAGAATATATACATGTATATATATATATATATATATATATATATATATATATATATATATATATACACATGTATATATATATATATACATATATATATATATATGTGTATATATATATATATATATATATATATATATATACACATGTATATATATATATGTGTGTGTGTGTGTGTGTATATATATATATATATATATATATATATATATATATTCTCTGTGTCTCTGATGTCTTTGATGTATGAGATAGATAGATAGATGGAGAGAGAGAGAGAGAGAGAGGGAGGAAGGGATGTGATTAGCTTGGCCACTAGACACTAGCGGACGGTGTCGAGTGGAGAATATATATTAGTTGTGTATCCATCAGGGCGTACAGTCCTTGCGGCCCGTCAGCAACAATAGTTTAATGACTGGTGTGTGCCACCCTTAGACAGTGCCTGATTTTATCAACCCTCAAACAGTGACTGATTTTATCAATCCCCAAACAGTGCCTGATTTGAATAGCCCTCAAACAGTGCCTGATTTGATCAACCCTCAAACAGTGCCTGATTTGAATAACCCACAAGCAGTGCCTGATTGGATCAACCCTCTAACAGTGCCTGATTTGATAAACTCTCAAATAGTGCCTGATTTGAACAACCCTCAAACAGTGCCTGATTTGATTAACCCTCAAATTGTGCCTGATTTGATCAACCCTCAAATAGTGCCTGATTTGAACAACCCTCAAATAGTGCCTGATTTGAACAACCCTCAAATTGTGCCTGATTTGATCAACCCTCAAACAGTGCCTAATTTGAATAACCCTCAAACAGTGCCTGATTTGAACAACCCTCAAACAGTGCCTGATTTGAACAACCCTCAAACTGTGCCTGATTTGATCAACTCTCAAATAGTGCCTGATTTGAACAACCCTCAAATAGTGCCTGATTTGAACAACCCTCAAACAGTGCCTGATTTTATCAACACTCAAACAGTGCCTGATTTGAACAATCCTCAAACTGTGCCTGATTTGATCAACTCTCAAACAGTGCCTGATTTGATCAACCCTCGAACAGTGCCTGATTTTATCAACACTCAAACAGTGCCTGATTTGAACAACCCTCAAATAGTGCCTGATTTGAACAACCCTCAAGCAGTGCCTGATTTGATCAACCCTCGAACAGTGCCTGATTTTATCAACACTCAAACAGGGCCTGATTTGACCAACCCTCAAATAGTAGGCCTACCTGATTTTATCAACCCTCAAACAGTTTCTGATTTGATCAACCCTCAAACTGTGCCTGATTTTTGATCAATTTATTTGAAATTAAATAAATAAATGAAGATACTGATCTGCTACAGAGGTCCTTTAATTATAAATAGAAAATTCCGCCGGCCGTAAAAATATCCTTTACGGCTGGAGGGTTTCTATAAATATCCCATACTGGTGGAGCTATTCTAAAAATATCCGGCCATCAAACGTCAAAGTATAGCTGTCTGCATCTTTTTCGTTTGGTGTGTCTAACAGAATTGCTAGGCATGTCGTCGGACTTGCGTGTTTTTTGTAATGTGCTACATATGATTATAATTCATTGTTTTAATTGTCTCATTGATTTCTTCTTATTGCATGATAAATGTTTAATTACTGTGCAGTACAGGCTAACGTATGTTTTATTGGGATGGTGACCCTATGGGGGGTTAAAAGCTTCCCAAAGTGAAACTGTTAGAATACGGTTTTATATCTATAGGTGACACTTGTAGATACATAGACCACGATAAGTGGGATACGAAACTGTGCAGTCCGTTCGATAGTACAACAGATTTATAAATGGTCTTTTATTTTGTTGAAAATAAGGCTTTTTGCTTGCTTGAATAACATTCTATTGTTATTATGAGAACATTACTGTAAATTTTGTATTTAAATCTATAAAGCCTAAAAGTATAGTTTTACTCAATGTCGTCTCCTGAAAGATATCAGCGACTGGTGTATCTCGTAGCTTTACGCTCAGACACTTTTTTGTCATAAGGCTGGCTAACATTCAGCCTGAATTTAATCATAACAGGTTTAGAAATCGATGCTAAATGATTACAAGCAAATGCCATGTAGGCCTACGTGTGTTATTGTTGTTGTTGTAACACAGGAACTACAGGTGCCTCCACTTATATCTGCCATTGTTACACCTAAGAAGGAGAATTCTGCCGGATTTCCCTTCAAATCTCTTTCATCAACTATTCAGGTATTTGCAGTTTTGTAATTCCTGTTGATAGTTTATGGTTTTGCTACATTTTTGTAAAACTTACCTTAACTTTTTACGTGTTCCTTGGCTTAGCAGAAATTGTTGCCTTTGCATGACTTTTTCCTTTCATTCATTTTGCCTTTAGGTTTTATCTTCAAGTCTTATTGGTTTATTGTTGCTCATTTTGTGGGCTTGGATAAATTTGTTGCTTGTTAGTGTATCTATCGGTTTGTTTACTTTGTAAGCTTTGTCGCTTGTCGTCTTGGATAACTTATTGAGAGAAGGGCAGTTGTATCAATGTTCTCAATAGTGGCAATTATATCTGTGGTTTGTCATTTTACATATTGTTGCTTTCTAAATTTATGTTAATAGCAGAAAAAGTTTATAATTCGTGAAGTGGTGTACTGAGGTACTATTGTGTGCACAATCCATGTGGGCGATAACTCAGCTTATTCGATATTTAATGCGGCCTGTTGATCAATGTTGTATTTTGTACTATTGAAGTTAAACCCATTTAGAATGACCGTACAGATGATACTAACAGCTTGTTCTGGTTAAGAAATGGACGCAAAATATGAGTGTCATGTATGCTGCGGTTTATTGCTTTGATTGCTTAGAAGTTTGCGTGTTTGTTATACGGTGTATTTGTTGTACGGCTGTCCTGTGTTCTCGTACACGGTGCACTGTTGTACTGCTGTCCTGTGTTCTCGTGCATGGTGCACTTGTTGTACGGCTGTATTACGGCGTAGTGTAGAATGAGAATTGCGTGGGAGTGGACAAGTGTTGGTCATCGCTCTCATAACGTAATCAGGCTAGCTCTCTCCTATAACATTCTACACATACATCCATACTGACATGCTGACATCTACACATACTGTAACATTCTACTCACATACACCTATACTGACATGCTGACATCTACACATACTGTAACATTCTACTTACATACACCCATACTGGCATGCTGACATCTACACATACTGTAACATTCTACTCACATACACCCATACTGGCATGCTAACAAGTAACAACTACACATACTGTACATGGCATTTTACTAACAAATATATCAATACTGACGTACTAACAACTATATATACTATAGCATTCTATTAACAATGCACAAACGGGTGTAACAGGTTGCATACTTATCGTATAGACAGATATACAAACATATGCAGACAGGCAATCATACGTATTGATGCATATGCATACAGGCTAAGCCGCAAACAGAATCCCTGACATGTGATGTTCCTTGCTTGCATGCAGACATAACTAGACGCATTTGCAAGCTGATATAGTGGTCAATACACGCATCCTACTACGCATAAACTTGTCAATTACAATATTTGGCTTGTTTCATAACTTTGTCTGTGCAAGCTGTTGGCTGTAATGATTTCTTTTATCGACTTGTAGCGACATACCACAAGTATAGAATATAGAAAATAGCTCAACATTTACACTGAAACTAGCGGCTGTTCGGATATATATAGTTAGACACTCGTCAGTTAAAGGGTCGCTCAGATAGACAAGATGTGAACTCATCCAAACATTAAGAATAGTTCAGAGCGCTGAATCTCGTCTTTTCATCGTTTCCAAGTACCTGTTGTCTCCTCACTGGAGGGCAAGCTAATCTCTGAATTGACGAGAAAGTATTCAGGTTTTTCGGTGTAGAGGAAGCGGTATTTGACATTTGCTATGCGCAGTGCTTCAATTGTATTCGAATGATTTGTCTCGTGACAGTGCTTGTTATGAGTGCAGGGCGAGCTACTGTAGTCATTTCCTGATGCTTTCTAATCGCAGTATTCAACATTGTTAAACTGTAGTAAGAGTGCAATGTATAGATAATTACTTCTCCAACTTCCTCATATTTTACTCAAAATCATAATAACACGATTTACAGTCTCAAAATTCGATGTTTCATTCTACAAAAACTTGTACCAAATTCTTTAACTCCAAAAACTAGCCTAATTTAGGCCTATCGAACAAACATTCTTAAATTAGGCTTGTCTGAGAGCGGGCGGGCGAGTTGCAGTCCTCACTAATAGTCTATATCTCTAGTTTGGTTATTTTCTGTATATTTAGGCAATTTTTTATTCTGGCTTTGATTCAGTAGTTTCCCTATCTAGATTCCTCCTGGCTTTAGTCTGATTTTTATTCCTGGGTTGATACCGGAAGTCGGTATGTGCATTATTTAGTGTCATTTGTATAACCGTGCATTGTAGTCTCATCTGCTGATCGATCGGATAAATAATTAAGCGCCTTTTCCAGCAAGGCCACGCCGGTGGATTTAGCGCAGTTTTGGTCTCTCCACACACTGGCACTGTAATGTCTATGAGCCGCTCGTCACTCATGTATGTAGAACATCGTCCTCTGTTGCTCAACCGGATGTTCTGCCTTTTATATTGTTGTAATTTATTTTACTGTCGATTAAATAACGACCTGATCTAATCTTATTTGAAGCTTTCGTTAGCTTTAGACATTTCTTAACCCTGATTCTATCTCTAATCCTACCTAAATCTCTAACCGTCTCCTTGGACTTACCTATATTTGAATGTTGTGAACGAAAGAAAAATGTAAACATTAAATATTTAAAGTTTTCATGGAAACAGGTCATCGGTTAATTGGTTTTTTACCTTCAGAAATTATACTGGTTCTTACTGTTTGTTATGTAATAGACAGTTATTCTTGGTTAGTTATTTAGTAGCCTAATGTGATAAAGTACTCGATGGCTGGATTAAACAAGACAGGCTGAACGGTTAGCCTATAGGTTATTGATCAGCTAATATAAAGCATACTAGAGAATAACTAGCCTATAGGCTGTTGATCATCTAGAGTATAGCAGACTGGAGGACAGCTAGCGTAGGTTATCGAACAGCCTAAGCTGAATAGGCTGTTTACAGTACGTGGTCTCGATGGTGAAGGCTAGTAAGATAGACTTCTGTTGCTTGTGGTTGATCTAGAGTGATTTCTAAATAATGTTCTCAACAGTTGACTGAAAGTTTAAAAATGCTTTAGGTTAATTGGGACAGTGTATACGAATTTGTTTACCTTGAAATATGGAACTGACATTAGCGCAGAGCGCTGAATGGATTTAAAATTATTGAGTCGATCTCCACAATTTGTAAAAAGGGACGAAGTGTATAAAAATGAAGGGACAGACAGTTGAACGTGTAAACACGCCTACACCAATCATTTATGAATTATTTCCTATGGCGGAAGCCTCGTTCTCTTCTCTCTTCTCTCGTTCAATGCTACTGATGTGCCCTTGATCAGTGCCTGTGTTCCTATGTTTGCTCCGTCTCTACCTCTCTCTCTCTCTCTCTCTCTCTCGCTGTCTCTCACTTTCTTTCTCTCGCTGTCTCACTTTCTCTCTCTCTCTCTCTCTCTCTCTCTCTGTTTCTTCGTCTCTCTCTATATGTCTCTGTCTCTCTCGCTCTTTTTCTCTATTCTCTCTTTCTCTCTCCCTCTCCCTTTCTGTCTCTTCCTCTTTATATATATATATATATATATATATATATATGTGTGTGTGTGTGTGTGTGTGTGTGTGTATATATATATATATATATATATATATTGTAGTTTGATATTTTCGTATCCTGTGTAGCTGTAGATATTTACGCGCTGTACGTCTAGTGATATCACATGATGTTTTTTATACTTGCGTACACTGCATTTGAACATTACCGTGTTGCGGGTAGGATCAGTTGCATTAGTCTCGTAATGCAATAATTCGTTTTAATGTTTTCGTAACGTGCTTTTTGAGCGTATTATGGTGTATTGCAGATTTCTGTACGTGTATTAGTAATAATTGTATAAGCATGCCATTCACATTAACATGTTTTAATCTCATTGCTAGAGATTACCTTATTTGTTGCGTGAAGATTTCTTACATAATGGAATGCGACAAAGTAAGACACTTTTCAATGGCTTTTACAGCGTTTATACAACGCTTCGCGTGTTAATGCTTCTCTTGAATTTCGTATAAACTCAGAATTCAATAAATAACGTTTTGCCAGGCGTAGGCTAATCAATTCCTGCTTATATTCTTGTAGCTATTCTACATGACTATAAGCATCTAATTGCGTGCGTGCGGTATGTTTACTACTACTTTTATATATCACTGTACGTCTGTTGTTGTGTGTTTACTTGTAGGTTTTATATCGTTGTACGTTTGTTATGGTATGTTTACATGTATGTTTGTACGTATGTTGCGGTAAGTTTACTTATACATTTGTGTATGTTTGTACGTTTGTTTTCGTACAAGTTGCAGTCGTTGTTGAACCCGTGCTGTGTTATTCTATCCGATGATTTATGATCTTAGCCATGCGTCCACTGTGCGTGCTACATTGTGCCATAAATAAAATGCACTATTAACGAAAGTCCTGCTTTCAATGATCGCTCACATGCGCACTTGTTTCAAGTATTAGTAGTAGATGAAGACAGTAAGTATAAACGTATAGCTTTTCTTGATGCACAGTGTATACTAAAATAAAATCAGTGGGATGGTCATTTGATTGTCATTTGATGTTTATTTTTGATTTTATTTTCAGCATGACAAGAAGTCAGGTGGGACAGGTAGCACGCGATCTATCCCAATAGGTTTGTTTGACTCTGTTATACTGACCTACTTACACTCACCTACCATTTGAGGCGTACCATAGTACAATTAAATAGCTCACTCTGTACACATCCAAACACCTGGTTTTCTATCGCATTGTTGTATTGGATATTTAATTAATATTTTCTGTAATAATGGTAAACCATATTCAAACCTTTCCAAAAACTGATTTTATAAAGTTACTACATCGCTCGCTATATCCTATCCTACGCCGTTTTTAAATCTTGTTGAAATGAATATGCACTAGGGGCAAGCTGCAGCCTCGTAATTCTGAAGTGAATTTCCAAATTGCAATCTTGTTTATAGTTTGATTAAGTATATAAAATCTGATACATGTATTACTTAGATATTAAGCAGTCATTATATCTGATTTTTTGTTAAACTTTGTTATCTTGGTGTGAACAATCAAATTTAATGCAGTTTGATACTTGAAGTGATCATGACGATTTTGACGTCATAATGATGACATTTTAGTCGACATCAATGTCGCTTTTTGAGTGACGGAATGCTGAATACAGCAATGCTGTATATTGCATATTTCTTACAGTGAGATGAACACTATAGTCTGTGTAGTTTGGAAAGTGAATGAGACCATGGAAAGTAAATACATATTATAATGTACGCATTCTGTCCATACTTAGATAACAATTGATTGATAATTTGTTCTGCTGATGTCTCAGTTTGATGTATGAAATAGATATATTATGATCTTTGTTTACCGTATTGTGATGTTGATAGCAGAACGAGGAGGAATGCTGACGGGTGATGCAGTGCCGCTGCCCAGGTCAAGACCTGCCATCGAGTCATCTTCATCATTTCTCTCGCCGTGGTGAGTTTAAAACTCCATTATCATGACGTCATCATGACGTCGTAATGATGTCATTTTAGTCGACATCTAGACGTCATCAGTATTGTATTTTGACTGACCGAATGCTGAACCCTGCAATGCTGTAGGCCTAAAGTGCATATTTTCTTACAGTGTGATAAACATTATAAAGTCTGTGTGATATGGAAAGTAAGTGAGACTATGAAAATTACGTGAAAACGGACATTGTTCTAGACTCACAGCTTGCCTTGGCATCTGTAGACTCTGTTGGGGACTTGCGTTTTGCTGTGTTCCTGTCAGCTGTGTTAGCTATTGGGACATACAGGTTGAATACAGAGAGCTCTTTATCATCAGGTATTTGCTTGATTTCTGTCTTTGTGAGATGCATTTTCTGTTGTTAACTTGAGCTGAATGGTAATTATGCATAAAAAATGCCAGCTAATGTATGCGTGTAATGTTAGTCGAAGCTGAGGAAGGCACTGGGGGCCCACCTCGTCATAAGCAGAATCCCCCAAGAATAATGGTATATCAAAAGGAATGTGATAGATGATTTAAAGATCCACTCGTATGTGGACGTGAAGAGTAAAACAGGAGATAGAGATGAGTGGAGGCGTTATATACCATGGACCTGCCAGTAGGCAGTGCACTAAGAGAGAGAATTTAAGCGTAGAAATCCCACTAGTACGTCCAACATAAGCCCAGTAGAACCAGTATACAGTGAGAAATGATAGGTTTAACCTCGACACTATTTTACACGGCAATTTCAAGACTGTGTTGTCTTTATGCCACTCGTGAAGTGTTTTTAGTGAGTTGTAAGATCTCTTTAGGCGGTCTCTAGCCTATATATTGCCTTTCTATCTGCCAATAGATAGAAGAGTGTTGAAAAATCAATGCTTTTTCTACTCGAATTAGTTGCTGGTTTGTCAAGTGGTGTCTAATGATTCATAAGCTGGTTTAACTTTTGCTTCTTCGATACAATGAAAAACTGTCTTAACGCATTTCTTCTTGTACAAACGTCCCATTACGAAGACACAAGTCAATTTCAGATATTAAGAAAAGCTTCGCTAAATTGGCTCTAATACCTCATAGATAGCTTAGTATATACTGCATTCAAAGATGAAAGATAATAAAGATGCAACGGAAAATCACCTCGGAAGCTGACTTGAATAGTATTTCCTGGACGACCAGTGTTTATACATAACTATAAACATTGGCGCAAGAATAGGGCCGGCAGTGTGTTGACAAGTAATAGGCGTACTTGCTGTTTATGACAATAGGTCACAATAATACAGTAGTAAGCAAGCGTTCTGTTGTTACACAGCTCTGCTAATAATAGAAGCTCTTCGCTACAATTATTGCAATCGGTTGAAGCGATTATATTCCTAATGTCGTATAGATGATGTAGTAAAAGCGCTGATACGGGAGCTTTAGATGTAGGCGTTCAAAAAGTGGGTGTCACAACAAGTATTATTATTTTTATTATGAAATCGTTAAAATGCCTCAAGGTGACGTTATTTCCTTGCATCACTTTCAACATGTTTATATTTTCCTACCTTCTAGATCTACTCTGTGATATATTCAATTCAATATATTTAAATTCAAGGTATTTTATATTATATGAATACTTTCTCGTGGCTCCAGCCAATGTGGAGTAGAACTGCGTATAGTTTATTTGCTGTAGACGTCCCTGACATGCTGTTCGGGTGATAAACTAGACGTATCCTATTGTATTGTTGTTATTGTATTGTTGTCTCTACAGTAACCGACAACGAAGCCCGAGTAAAGAGAAGAACAACAACGACAACCACGTCAAGACAGCTCAGAGCAACCTGCACAACGACCTCGAGTTGTCGAGCGACAGCAGCGACAGCAGCGACAGCAACAGCGGAAGCAGCAGTGACAGCGACAGTGATGAAGAGTGTGGGGAGAGAGAGGAGGTATGTCGGACTAAATGCTTAAAGGCTAGAGATCAGTACCTTGTCGAGCTCTGATTTTGAATTTTCTTCTTCTTTTCTCTGCTTAGTCACTCTGTGGACACCAGAGCAGCCTCTTTTGCCTTCTGTCTCCACTGATACCGGTCCTGGGCAAGATCATACACATCACTCTTTGCTACGTTATATTTAGTGTCTATTTGTTCAATATCTTTATTATATTGTTTTATTAAAGTATATTCATTTCCCATACCTAGTTTCATTTTATTATTTTTGAATTTTGTTTTGAATTCTGCTCCTACTGATGGGCCGTCGAATAATTAACCGACATGCTACCTTTTCATCCCTGATGTTAATTGATGTATACTGAATTGGATTGAATTGAATCACGTTTATTTCATTTCGGTAAGATCGTACACCAGAAATACATATAATGTATTGATAAATGTTTTTTTAAATATCTCTCATCTACTACATACTGATAAATCGTTCCTGTGTGCAGGCATAACTAACTTACATATGAAGCTTCTGCATCATAGGACGCCAGTATATTATATCAAGAGTGTTGCTCATATATTTATTTAATTGAGATGAAAGTAGTGTTTAAGTAATAAAAGCAGTTCTGATAAGAGATTGAGGTTAATTTATTCAATTAATCGCGTTAGCATGATTTAGCGATTATGCAGGCTCTTAGACAGCATGAAAATTTAAGGGAAAGCTTTTCTTAGACTTGCTTTTCAGATTTTTAGTAAGTTACAGGTGCATTGTGGTAGATCATATTTAATGAAATATTCGTAAAGGAATATTTTGTTGTCGCGTCAACAGGCGATGAGGGGGGGGGGTATGCCCCATCTTCTTGCGATGTCTACACGAGTGTGTGTAGGGATTATTGATCTGTATTGATTTATATACCTATGCTGCTTACAGATCTGCAGAGATTAAATCAGCTCTAGTTTTTAAGTGAGGATATATGTTTCGTTGTACGAGTGATAGGTTAACTGATGAGAGAGAAAGAGAGAGAGAGAGAGCGAGAGAGAGAGAGAGCGAGAGAGAGAGAGAGAGATGTAATCTGAACGTAAGAGAATGAGATCAAGAGGTAGCACAAAGGGAAAATAAAAAATACTGCAATATAAAATTAAGAACGAAGATTTTCTAAATAGGGTAGACATAAATGCACAATAGATAAGTATCATAAGGAATGGAAAGAACTGGATTTGTCATGTCCTGAGAAGGAACGGTTTGTTAAAAGAGGTTAATTGAAAGAGGAATAGAGGGAAGTAAGGTTAGAGGAAGACCGAGATTTTGGATGATTTGACGGCTAATTCGTGTGTTGGTGTGGGGAGAAAAGCAGATAATAGAAGTGTGTGGAGGAGTTATATGACCGTATTATTAAATTAATATTTTTGATAAATGAGTAACGTAACGAATGAAATTGTATTCTAACTTACAGAATTACATGATGGTATTTTCCGCACGCTGCTGTTTCTATGATCATTTATGATCTCTGCACTAAACACTTTGCTTGTCCATAATGAAAACTGTGATTAGTTTGGTCAGTAAGCAATTTTTATGACATTGTTGGCATTAATCTGATTTTGGTATTGATTGATTGTTGCTTAGTTCCCAGTAACTCATTGCTTGTTGCATCTAGCAGAACTACATATTTGCCTTGATATGCATGTTCAGCACAAGGATAATCATAGGCTTTTCCGCCTATTCTATCTGTATATGATTTTTTTTTATTCCGTATAGTTACACACATGACAATCCGAACGTGCTACATGGTTTCCTTTCTTGGTTTCTGTTTTTGTAGTTTTCGTTATTTCCTCCTTTTTCCCTCTATGGTTATAGTAATCTTTGCCTTTCGTTGGCGCTCCAATAGCAACCGGCGCGGATTTAAGAATAACCTCCAACACCCTGGGGATTATTTACATTCAAAGTTGTCAACATTCGGTCTTCCAAAGTGGTCGCCCACAAAGTACAAACCTCGCCCAACGTGGCTTTACTTAGTTCAATTGACGCACAGCTTAACTGAGTGCGCTAAATCCCCTCCCCTATATAGGTAGAAGATTTACATTTAAAACAATGCACTAGAGTTGAGTATCAAGTTAAGCTGATGCGTATTCTACAGGATCAGAAGATAGATGACCGGTCCACGGCAGGAAGTCCAGGTTGTTCAGATGACAACGAGGAGGCTGAATCAACCTCTTCTAAACATGCCACTCAACCTGCGTCAGTTGTCAGGTAGAGCTTTCTTTCTCTTCCTATAACTAAATATTCCTAGTTAGAGTAATGTTGTGTACTATAGCAGTTTAAGCGAATAGTAGCGTTTACGAATAGTTATGTGAACGAACGTGTACGAATAGTAATGTGAACGAATGGTAGCGTGTACGAATAGTAGCGTGTACGAATAGTAGTGTAATGTGAACGAACATGTACGAATATTAGTGTGTACGAATAGTAGTGTGAACGAACGTGTACGAATAGTAGTGTGAACGAATAGTAGTGTGAACGAATAGTAGTGTGAACGAATAGTAGTGTGAACGAATAGTAGTGTGAACGAATAGTAGTGTGAACGAATAGTAGTGTAATGTACATACATAATGTAATGCTCGTTCACTACTCAACAGATCGCACTTGGCCGCTAGGAAGGGTGAGGACACAGTCTGCTCTAGGAGATCTCCTTCAGTCATCTCTCAGGCCAGCTCTACTGACAACTCGTCGTCCGATGATGACGACGATGATAAGAACGATGATAACGTTGATAAGAGTGACGAGGATTCTGACGAGAATGACGTCACCGAGGCAGCTGGTCACGTGTCCGACAGGGACGAAGTGAGTCGTGTTTATGATTTATGCATTTCTCATTAATTATTCATTTTTCTTGAATTATTTTTTCTCATGATTTTTTCCTTTCTCAGGATTTATTCATTTCTCAATATTTATTTATTCAATTCTCAAGATTTATTCTTATCTCGCTTGTGTTTTCTATATGGTTTTACTTGTTAGACGTTGATGCCCGAGGAGCTGCAGTTTATTGTTTACTGTGGGGTTCATTCAGGGCAACAAAACTATAATAAGCAAGGCAGTGAAATGCTGCCTCAAAATACGTGTCCCGAACTAAAGGCTACACTAAGTTTGCTAAAGGACCAGCGTTTGTAAAAACACATTCTTGGACCTACCATTAACCAGAACACCAAAGGAAGAGGTTTTATCTTCATTTTGTTCTTTTGCGTGATCAGATCAACAAAATACAACTGCGTATACAATTTTAGCTCCTGGGTTGTGATTTAGACTCGCAGCCTAGCTTCTCTGAAAATACAGATACAAAATACTATTTGCATAAAATGTAAATGATTGGCTATGGGAATGGTACCTACGTGACTTATTTGAACAATATATTCGGGATAATTTTGCAAAGACTTAAGCGTTATAGAGATCCCAGTAGCATTGGCGGTAAAGTATTTCATTAATAGCATTAGTCTAACAGTGGTATTTATGATATTTTTTTATTTCTTGTAGATAAAGAGAACAACATCATGGAGTATAAAAAACTTTTTGCCCAAAGATAGACCCCAGCAGCTGTCATTAACTGCTGTAGCTCAACCCACATCCAGCCCTGTGGTCACGCCTTCGACCGAGTCCACGCCTCAAGCTCCACCCCCTGACCTCTCTACTCCCGGCAGCGTTAACAACTATCGCTCGTTTGACGATGGCGTGGACGCTGACGCAGATGACGAAGGCGAACAGGATAGTCCGTTAGATCAGGTGTGTAAGGAGATCATCTACGAAAGACCTCTTACTCCACAGTTCATGATGGCAGTCCAAAAGTCGCTTCATTCAACATCTCCGCATCAGTCTTCCCACTCTCCGCGGCCAGCGTCATCATCCCCCGAGCATTCCCCGGAGCATTCCCCGGGGAATTCCCCGGAACATTCCCCCGAGCATTCCCCGAAACATTCCCCGGAGCATTCTCTGGGGCATTCCCCGGAGCATTCCCCATCCCCTGTCTCGTCGGTGTCGTCTCCTGTGTCGAGGGTTTCCTCATTGCCTGTCTCGCAGCACTCGTCTCCCGCTAGGTCTCAGGGGGCGCTGTCCCCCCTTCAGGTTTCTCCTCCCCACTGTAACGGGGAAGTTGTTTCTCACCTCGTTACTTCATCACAGCTTCAGGGGGAAGTATCCTCTCCTCAGGTGTCTCCATCTCATGATGACGTGTCTCCATTGCGTATGTCTCCTCCGCCTGTAACTGTCTCTCTCCGACTTCCAACGTTTTCTTCCAGCAGCAGAGAAAGGACTATCTCTGACGCTCAAAATGTGGTTAACGAGGAAATGTCAGATAGTGATTTGATAATAGACAGGGTATTCAGTGAGGTTAAGAACGCTTACGACAGACCGATAATATCGCCCATAGATAAGGAATTGTCGCCTAGCAAAATGTCTAACTCAAAGAGATCTCGCGAAACTGATGAATTTGATGGTTCAAAGAAGAAAGCGAGCAAGAAATTCCGTCTAGATTCGGCAGATGTGGAGAATATTGAGCCAAATGATGGGGGCGTAGTTTTGTCTAATGTTTATCCTAACTGTAACATTAGCGGATTAGACATAATAGACGGCATACCGTCGATTATTGTTAAACTTAATCTGTCATCGTTAGCGTCTCGCAGACTTGGAAGAGATGCGACTATTGGCGAGAAGTTATCTGCAAAAAGCAGTCTCGGTTCAAAGGACAGCATTGATTCTAACTCTGGCTCTGATTTGCTTATCAAACGTGATAAATCGATTAAAGATAAGCGAGTTAACGGCATGCTGAGTGCCAGTCGTGGTAGCGCCTCGGACGATGTTAAAGACAGTAAGGGTAAGAGGAATTGTGTCGACAGTGCGTCAGTCAACAAGTCTTGCTACGTATCTCTCGTGAACGTTGACACGACTGATCTAAAGTCAGTTTATCTGCTCGATGATCGTTCACAGAATTATAAATCCGATTCAGCTAATAAATCATCGATGCAGTGCAGCTCACCGGCTGCTACAGATGAGTCGAGGAAAGGACTGAAGAAGCACAGCAGTGCAGTGGTGAAACAATCCGTTGAGTCCAAGACAGAGTCGTTCACTGAATCCCTTGATTCTGAGTTAAGTGAGAGGAAGCCGAGGACACTGTCCATGGACTCCGTGTCAACTGCCTCGATGAAGCGCAAAGCGACCGATAATCTGGACGACAAAACGTCGCTGAACGGTCCAAAGACTAAATCAAGAAGAGCTTCTGGCTGCAAGAGCAAGACTAGCGCTGACGTTGGAGAGTAAGTCATTTTTGTTGCAGTTGTTTCCTTAAATTTTTATTAAGATTTTATTTTAATTTTTACAGTTATTCCAAAATTATTATTATTACACTACATTATTGTGTAGTGTATATGTGTGTACGTGCAGTTAAGTAAATCCTAATGTGTTTTCTGGTATTTTGTCTTTTTCTTCCTTTATCACTAGCCTTTTTGTTTTATTGTATTTTGATCTTTTTAATTTCTTTAACGATCAATAGACAGATGTTTAATTAGATATCATACCGTATACCCTCCTCGACGGCCTGGTGAATGTTTGTTTGTATTGTATTTCTATAATATCCACTGAACTAGTTTTTTCTAGAACAAAGAGAGTTCTTTCTTTCTCTCTCTCCCTCTCTCTCTCTCTGTCCTTCTCGCTCTCTCTCTCTCTCACTACTAAACTTTACTATTACTATTACTTATTAAGCTAGTTCTGCTGTTGATTATTATTTAGTATGCCGGTGCTCAAAAGACAGGATGACAAAGATAAGAAATCAACTGCTAGTCTTCTCAAATCTTCTAAAGTTCAGAATAAGCCAAGTCCACCCAATCGTGCTTCCATCGACAACTCAAAGTCTAGTCTTTCAGTGCCTACAACTGTCAGTGCGGTAGCATCCAGTCCTGCTGAGCGAACGTCTTCTCGTAACGAATCCGTCAAACCAAGTCCATCTCATTGTGAAACTAAAAGCACTAAACTTACTCATTCCGCTAAAGACTCGAAGGCTACTAGCAAGTCGAGCTCGTCGAGTAAGAGTTCAGCAAACAGTATTAATCCTCGTGGGTCAAGGGACAGCACTAAATCTAGCTCAAACAGCAAGAGTCCAGCAGCCACACCGTCAAGTCCAAATCATAAAAGTGCAGTCGATCATCTCAACCTTTCGCAGAAGAGTTCAACCGCTAAATCACAAAATCTTAAGTCTGCCATGAACTCGAAGGCCTTGTTGGAAGCTGGTGGCAGTGTTAAAACAAGTTCACCGAGCGCTGAGTTTTCCAAAAAGTCGACTAGTCCGAGCAAGCCTAGTGAAAAGAGTAAGTCGACTAAGAGTCAGGTTAGTGGTGGAGCTGAAGCTAAGAGCGAGAGAAATAAAGTGGATGACAAGAAGCTGAAATCTAAACCAGTTTCATCGTCTGATGCCTCAGATTCTAGCCAGGCTGCACAGAAGGTAATTTAATTTTTTGCAAAAGAAGATTTAATAAAAAGATTGTATCTCAATGGTGATTGAACGGGTTAATTTGTTTTTATGTTCTCTGAGAGCCATTAAGATGTAAAAAGTGTTTGCATCTAGTGTTTGTGTCTTAATGAAAGAGCAATAATTTAATGGTATCTCTTGATTCCTTTCTGTTTCATCTGGGAAATTATATTTAATTTTAAATAGATGCTAATATACTGAAACAGACCCTTGACGTAGTCCCCTGTAGAAATACAAGATGGCGTCAGACTGCTGAAACTGTTTTTATCCAATTTGTTAATCCAGTATACTGCAGCTATCAAATTATGATTATATTATAGTAAGTACTTACAAGTAATATATTGCTAACATTATTTAGAAATTAGTACAATATCATTAATTAGTCATTAATATATTGATATTATAAATGTAGGCTGATACAAGCAAGTCCAAGCTTTCTGATGATAGAAAAGCTGAACAAACGTCAGCTGAAGAAAGTCGACTAACTGCAGAATCACAAGAACATCTAGATCCATCCAGAGCCACTCCAGCGTCCGATAGATCCTCCGCTGTGATCTCTTCTGTCTCCAGGAAGGCTCCGTCCTCTGCTAAGAGCTCACCACTGCCACTTGATCGAAGGAAAAACGAGAGCGGTAAAGTGAAACCTAGTGAAGGTTTGAAGGAATGCGAAAAGGTGAAGGAAATGGAAGGAGAGAAGAATGACAGAAAAGAGGTTTCTGCTGCCAAACGTTCGTCTGATAAAACAGAAGAAACAAGCGAAGCATCGGAGAAAGGTTCTGTCGGTAGTCAGGCATTATATCGCAGTGCATTGGACAGGTTTGTATATATATATATATATATTATAGTGCATAATTTGGTATTTAATGATTTATTAGTAAAAATAATCTTCTTTTCACTTAAAAATTCTACAAGTTACATTGAAGTCAGAATCTGATAGATCTAACTGTAGCCGTAGTTCTAAATTAATTTAGCTGATATTGATCTAGGTTGTCATACTTACGTTAGAAAATAGTTTGGAAGATACTTGTTCGTGGTTGTGCTTATAATGCAGAAATATATCGTCGTCATTGATTGTTGCAGGTGTAAGGTAGCAGACGACTACTTAAAAGAAGCGAGGAACTTAAAGCATATGGCTGATGCGGAGGTGAGAGACTTAACGTAATAGAGACTAATATAGACTAAATTACCTTTACAGAATTCACTTCTGATGAAATTCCTGAAAGCGGTTTTGTTAACTTTGGGCGTGTATAATTATAATAATAAATGTTAATGATATAGAAAAAAAATGTTTCAGTGATCATAATTTAGTGGTTTATTTTTAGCTCTAGTATCCTGAATAGCTGGGCTCGATTCTGCACGTTTACAAAATCTTTTTCAAGCTCAGGACTGGTAGTCTTTTGGAAAAAACTAACAATAACAATAACTTCTTCGTCGCTTAGTCTTTTGATAAAACGTAAATGCAGCAATAATGACTTCTTCGTCTAAAGACTGTGCCATAGACTTCCTGATCTAGAAACGATTGACTGACTGACTTACTTACTGACCTAGAGCTTGATGTGACTGTTTCAATAGAAATTGTGATTTAACATATTAGCATTGAGTATAGTTTATTGATATACATGTAAATGATTGTAGAAGAGCAACATCTACAGACGTCTGTTGTTGTCGCTCGAGTCCACCCTCTCGTTCCTGTGTCACGGTGCGGTTCTGCTGCAGAGACAAAACGTCGACGTGTCTCGTGTTCACATCATGTTCAAAGACACGCTCAATTTACACCGGTATCTATCACTTGCAGTTTACTTTATAATTACATTTGTGATATTTTATGTTTATGTTTGGTCATCTATGTTGTGTCCTGGTTGCTGAGAAATAGACGAAACTTGTCGTAATAGGCGACAAAGCACTAAGATTCCAAACAACGTCAGAAAGGGCATTCGGTTGGTGAGCGCCTAGGCTCCCGAAATTTGCTTCAAAATTGTCTAAAACGACTGGAAAAGTTTAAGTATCCCAATCCTAGTTAAACTGTGATTCAAGGGGAAAAGATGATGATAATAATGATGTTTGATTATCTATTATACAGAATGCATTTGAAATAGTTTATGTTCATATTAAGCCATTTATGGAGCTAAATTACCTTTATAATATTTTTTGTTCATTTGAGATATTTGTGCTGAATTCAGTTGTTATATCACATTGCTACTAAATTGATATCTCTGGTATTGTTTTTAATTGAAATCTAAGTGAAAAATAAAGGGCACACTAGAAACGCATTAGTTCTTGTACATATTACTTTTTAAACAGTCATCAAGCCAGAGTTATTTTCCTAATTTGACTATCGTGTTTGGATTAGTCTTGCAGTCTAGCCATTGCATGTGGGGTGACACTAGGACACTTCGTCACTAGGACACTGTCAATAGGACACTTTGTCACTAGGACACTATTTCACTAAGACATTAGGACACTTGTCGCTATGACAATCTTATCCATTTTGCATTATCTGACATTTTTCGTAAAGTGTCAAGTTCTAAATTTATATATTGATTGAGTGATTGATGTAATGATGATTAATTGACTACTTTATTTAGTATTTAAAGCATCGTTCATTACGAACGTAATATATTCAACTGTTGAGTAAAAATAATAGTAGTTTTCGCTGATGTTGTTCTCCAGGCACTTCTATTCAGAGACTGCTGTTAAATCAGCTGGGTCTCAGAAGGACAAACTGAATGTTCTAAGGTTTGTAGTCATGATGTAGTACATGCCTCTGATATTATCTGCTAATTAAGCTAGAATTTTCTGCTGCACTTGTAAATATTATTTATATAGTCTTTGCGAATGAATTTAATTTAATTTATACCTCTGCAAATTTTTATTTATTTTAGCTTTGTTATAGTTCACACTGCTTGATTTACTGATTGATTGATTGATTGATCGATTGATTGATTGGTGAATTAACGACAGTATTTTTGTTGTATAGTTTAAGACTTCAGTCGATGCTGGTGCGATCGTTGTTTGAGATGAAGAAATCTGAAGCCAGTAAACTCAAGTCGGATCTCGAGCCTGAGATGAAGGTGCGATAACGTTATTTAATTATTCGCAAATAGTGGAAAGAATGAACAGTCTAATTAGCACTATGATTTTATGTTGCTGTAATAATGCTGTTCCGATAAAAATATTACAAAATGAAAATAATACAAAATGACTGCTTTAGAGTGATCATAAAATGGCTATAAAGTATTCTATAATCTGAACTTATATTTTAGATTACTTTAAGTAGCAGCGCTTATTCATATTAATTAAAGATGAGTTGTTCTTATTCTCTTTTATTCTTCTTGTTATTCTTGTTATTATTCAATCAATCAATAAATAAGAATTTAACGTCCCGTTCCATGCCATAGGGCAATGTCAGGGACGTCAATATTCTTATTATATTTTTTATTCTTCTTAAAGATAAATTCTTCTTGTTAATTAGAGCCCGAGTGCCAGACCAGTGCCTTCCCCCTATCACACGAGTCAGCTGCAGGCGAATGGTCTAACCAGTCCCATGTCTCAGCCTTCACCTGCCGGCAGCGTCACCTCAATGGGATCTGCGGTACGTCAACTCTCGTCTACTTTCTGCTCTTCTTTCAATGTGATGCAGTTAGTTAATTGGGAATTAACTAACTTACTACGTTACATTGAAAGAAAAGCAGAAAGTTCTTTTTGATCCTGATTAACTGTCTTGTTGTTTCTTGGTAGTAATTTCTCTTTCCACTCATTATGAGTCTGTGTCCGATATTAACTGTCCTCGGATAATTTGATAAAGGGATCTCGAAGTTAAAGAATCCTTGTTTTAAATTTAATCGATATTGTTATAATAATAATAAAGGTTTAATGTCCGTTGCTTCATACAAGGATGATGTCAGAGACGATGCTTTCGTGCTAATTCACAAAGAAATGATCTATATTACACTTGTCCACATGTCTTAGCATATGTCGAGAGTGCGGCATACGCTAAGAGAAAGAGTCATGGATACAACAACTGTTGTTGTTGTTTCTATTCTCTGAGAAGAATGGTCACGGATTCAACTGTTGTTGTTGTTTCTATTCTCTAATAAGAACGGTCGTGGATACAACTGTTGTTGTTGTTACTAACTGTTGTTGTTGTTACTATTCTCTAATAAGAATGGTCGTGGATACAACTGTTGTTGTTGTTACTAACTGTTGTTGTTGTTACTATTCTCTAAGAAGAATTATCATGATTCAACTGTTGTTGTTGTTTCTATTCTCTAAGAATAATGTTCAAGTATTCAACTGTTGTTGTTGTTGCTATTCTAGGGGAGTGGGACGGGAACCTTGTCGTCAGATCACTCACATCGTCTGAACAACGGCTCAGGTTCAAATCCCGTTCAGAACTCGTCCAACCAGCCATCCGTGATGATAAGTAAAAGTGTCTACTCGATGATGCGCAGCTACTTCAGTCACGTGTCCAACCTTCATAAGGCAGCAGAGCTTTGGGACCAGAGCTTGACTGTGCTTAAGGCTTCCAACAAAGGTTTAGTATTTCATTAATGTCACTTTATTAAGGCACGTCACTTTTCTGCATATTAGTATTAGCGTTATTTATATTTAATAGTAGGCAATTATTTAATAAACAAGAGATAGACTGCAATTGACGTGGGATGCGATGATTAAGAAGGACATGAAAAATAGGAGGATTGGCTGATGATATGGTGTGGGACAGAGAGGATTGGAGGTCTATTCGTACCCTCACCCTAGCTTAAATGAGATTCTAGGGATGATGATGATGATGATTTATATTTAATATGTATTCAGTTTATTTAACTATATACATGTATATATATATATATTGTGTGTATATATATATATATATATATATATATATATATATATATATATATGCAGTATATACACAGTATGTGTATATATATACTGTATGTATGTATATATATATATATATATATATATATATATATATATATATATATATATATACTGTGTGTGTGTATGTATATATATATATATATATATATATATATATATATTGTATATATTATTATTATTATTATTATTATTATATATACACACTAGACCTTACACTCTTGCTTATTAGTATAATTTATTGAGCCGGTGCTTTGTCAACGGAAATTAATTTTTCTTTCTAGTTCATCTTAATTAATCCGATTTAACAATAAAAGAAGATGAAAACGTAACAGTAATTATGATGCTTCTATAACTTTTGTGTTTTTCGATAGAAGATCTAATTACTCTTTATTGTTTTGTCTAATCGTAGAAATAAACAAATGAAATAAAGAAATAATTTTTAGTGATATTTAAGTTGTTGCTGCTTCATGATGATACGTAACATTCTACTGTTTGCGTGTAGATGTGTCAGAGTTTATTGAACGGCTGGATGCCGCTCACGGTAGATTGGAAAGCAACTCCAGTATTTTGTCTTCAGTGCCTTACTTCAACGATGCTATCATTCAACTACATCAGCTTTCCCCACATCTCCAAGTACCATCAGCAAAAACGTGATTTTATGCCTTGAGCCTGTTATCTTTTCCAGAGTGCCGCCTGAGGTCGCTCTCTCCGTGTGATCGTGTTAGATGATGATGATGACGATGAAGAGAAAATGATGAAAATGTAATTAAAGTTTCTCAAGTTTAGTCTATGGTAGATTAATGGTCAACAGATGCAGTTGCATTTGGATTATACTATAAGTTGAAGGAGGCACCCTATAAGTTTTGTTATAAACTTAATTCAGCCTCCAGTTCAGATTTCAGTTTAGACCTTTAATGAATTAATGTACCATGGATTTTAAATTTTGTTAACCGTGCATGGACTGAGCAAGCTTTTATGATACATGTCTCGCTTGTTACTTCTGATCTTTGTTATGCATTAGCGCGTATTCAAAGGTTGAAATTGAATTGTAATTTTACATTGACAGAGTAAACGAGTATAATTATCTAGCTCCGTAGATCATCATCATCTATTATTTACAATGCGTAACTTTTATTACGTATTGTGAATTACTAAGAGCTAGCCAATTATATTGATTGTCTATTTAGTAAATAGCTGATCAAATTTTATGCCTTTATTAAGATCAACGCTATAGAATGATATATGTGAACAATGTAATGGAACATATCATAGAGTATGCTAGAGAGACTAACGATTCTACCGATTAGATCTAAGAATGGATGATTATTTTGTTCAATCTCTTGCGTGTTAAAGTTGATACCAGTTGTTCTAGAACTGACTGTAGATGGTTATAAAGTCGTTTTGACAAGTTTCCCAATGTTATAGCATTCCCGGGCTTTACGTTGTGATAGACTATTGTCATTCTTCTTTATACAATCAATTTGACGACCGTTTTGTTATATTGCGACAACGTTAGAATCGTTTTGAAGTTAAATAATATTATAGACTATTTTGAACCATCGTGTTTTCTTCTTTGGTTTGTGGTTTGTGGTAGAGCTGCTACAGAATAAAGATAGATGTGTTAAAGACTGTCGTATTAAGAAATAATTAAACCTGTTTACGCGTTTTATTGACCAATCACAATAAACAGCTGTAACCTTTCAATAAGAAATTCACTCTTACTAGCAAATCAAATTCAATCTCAAATCACCCTTTCATTGTACAATCAAATTTTGTTACAATCTGTTGTTCTGTGGTATTCCTTCAGTAAAACACTATTCACGTTATGACTATATGATAAGTATATTTTTAAAGCATAGCTATCTATATGTGGCAATAATCGAACACTTCGTCGATTTAAGACACTGGTTTGAAAAGTCAGTTTTGCTTGAAGAAATAAAATAAATGTATGTGAATTAATATGTGTACTAGTCTTTGTTTTTTTAAAAGGTAGTCCTGTTGCTGTTAAATGCGATTTTAAAAGTTTGCGAACTGGGAGTTACTGCTTCGTAGTTTTCTAAAAATATTCAAATACTGTCTTTTTTAAAATTTCCTATACAATATTTTATAGTTAACAAATATTTTCTTCAAGGTAATGCAAGATCGTCTCGGGTTTAGCCATTTCACAAATATACTAATAATTAATTGGACACTCTATGACTTGACTTAGTTTTGACTTAGACTGTTTTGTATGGAGTTTGTTATGTAACTGACTTTAAATTGTTAATTAAATTAGATAAAAGTTTTATTTTAACGCAAATATCTTAAAAGGTGTGTACATGTAGGATCGATCATCTTATGGCATCTTAAGGAAAGAAATAGCTTTTATTCCTCAATATCTGATTGATAAATCTTTTGCTACGCTCAGATGATTAGTCAGATGTTCAAGCATTTAATGGCACATTTCAACCGGGAAGCTAAATTAAATTTGCTATGGCTGATAAGCAGTTTCATTAAATTTTGTTTTGCCTTGAACTTTTTTCATATGTATATATATATATATATATATATATATATATATATATATATATATATATATATATATATATATATATATATATATACATGTATATAAATATATATATATATATATATATATTTTAAAATTATAAAAAGATCTATAAAGAACGACCTTAAGCAACTGTATGTTTTCCTTTTTCGTTTTAATCTACATATCAAAGGCAACTGTAACATCTTGAGATGATATAGCTTTAGTATTCCTGTGACAAATTCTATGACTTGCTGTGAATGTTTCTTTGAATTTGGTAGAAAACGTGAAAATGGTAGTTATTAGATAGGAAAAATCCCTAGATAAATACAAAAGTGTGGTAGGCATTCGAATATGTATGAACTATGTTAACCAAATAAATGAACTACATGTATATCACGTAGTTCAGGTTAAGGACACTTCTTGAGAAGATACTTTGTACTTCAGAGCTGGGCGTTAAACGCACTAGACTGACTATCACGGCCATTCAGATTTTTATCTCTTTCTCTCTCCCTCTATTTCTTTCTATCTCGTTCTCTCTTTATCTCTATCTGTCTGTCTGTCTGTCTCTCTCTCTCTCTCTCTCTCACTGTCTCTCTCTCTCTCTCTCTGTCTCTCTCTCTCTCTCTCTCTCTCTCTCTCTCTCTCTCACTCAGGAGAAGCTGTGGTCACAAGTGTAACCTCGGAGAAACATAGAAATTAATCATTTCATTACGACACTGTGATTATAATTCACAATCTACTAGTAGTCCTTTGACACAGTAAGCTGTAGTTTAAGATAATTATGTAAGAATACTTATTATATCCTTTAGGATGGAGAAGCTATGGTTAATTTTGGATTTAAATGTGCCCGGTTTTAACATCTCTTTGTAATTGCCTCGTCGAATCCAATTATCAAGTGTCTCTTGATAATCATAATCCTACTTCAAGTTATTTTCTTCAAATTATCTACATAGATGTACCGCAATTTTTAAGTTCTCATCATTTGATGCTGGCGTCTCGCGTTTAAATTGTAAGTTTAATATGATTTACTTGTGTTTTGTTTGTTGTGTACTGTTTAAACTGAGAATGAATTTCATTTCATTTCTACTCGTTTATAATGACAAGTGTGTTACTCTAAATAGTTACTCGATTCTGCTCAGCTCAGATAATATATCAATATGGAAACTGCTTGTGTTGAATTGTTTGTGCATTTTCTGTTTTATACAACGTTTCTGCTTACTTGGGATCTGTAGGAAATTTTGAATAAGTCTTTTAATTTTGGCAAGTGTATGGATGGAATTTACTTATTGAAGCTGTTTGTGTGATTGTATATGTTTATGTTTGTGCTCGTGTTTATTTGTGTATGTGTGTTTGTTTACTCATGTTTATGTGTGTGTATGTCTGTGTACTAATGTTTGCTCATATCTATGTTGTTTGATGTATGTCTATGTGCTAATGTTTTTGTCATTTTATGTGTATGACTCTGTACTCATACTTGTCTTGTTTGGTGTATGTCTGTGTGCTAATGTTTGTGTCGCTATGTGTATGTCGCTGTGTGTGTATGACTCTGTGCTCATATCTGTGTTGTTTGGTGTGTTTAGACCTAAAGGCTCATGTTTATAGAATGAGCTGATGAAGCCCCTCATATATAGATCTTAATGTTAGTTCAATGGACGCGTCACTCAGGTGCTTTTATTCTATGCTCATGTTGTCGGATTCTTTTAATATCAGAACTAATGCTATAAAACTATTATCACGATCACGAATCTTGAATTCTCCAGATATTTCTTCGTAACTAAACTATTAAACCACTCATCGCTTAAGGTAGTTAGCTTAATCCACGGTTTGGTTTTTCTCAGGATTGGCTGTTAGTGGGTTGCTATGTTATTTTCTGTTAAACCACTCATCGTTTAAGGTAGGTGGATTGATCCGTGATTTAGGTTTCCTCATGATTGGCTGTTAGTGGGTTGCTATGTTATTTGTTAAACAGTCGCCTCAGATATTAGACTTTATTTGCCTAATCTTTTCTAACAGTACTGCTAATTTATACGACACTATATTCGTCATTTTCTACGTCACAACGCTCCAGAATTCGTTCAGTGCAATCAGATTTTAAGGATAAAATGTGTAATACTAATAGGCGTAGATATAATCTGTACTATCCAGTTGTAGATGGGTGCATTTTACAGAGCGTGTTATGTGCTTTTATGTGAGTGCTTTATTGTACTTAATAATATGTGCGTGGAGTATAATTTTCCTGAGATTTAGTTTAGTTCATGTTTTGTGCAAGATATTACATTTCACTTGATTTATCATTTTAGGCGAAGAAAGTAGATTAACTTTTTCACAGTTAACACGTCGCTTCCTTTAAACTTTGAATCGTATCGAACAACGTAACAAGCATTTAAATCTAAGCGATTAAATTCAAACTGAGTTAGGAAGCAAACTGAAAGTAAACGTTCAATTAGAATGCAAACTATAAATAAGAAGCTATCGGTCATTCTAGCTTGCTAACTTCCGCTTTTAATGAAGACTTGTTTATGCTAGAGGAATCTTGTTTTCGCTGACCTTTTCTCCCATATTCCTCATATTCCATCGTTAACATTTTTCTTTCGTTAAGATCTTTACCTATTACTACTTATGATTGTGTCTATTATTGTTACGCATTTTTTGTATTAGCGGTTTTATTGCTTAATGAAAATCTTTCTAATTTCCTTCAATCTGGATGTCTTCCTTATTCCTTCAGAATGTTTTTCCTGTTGCAACAGAGTAGAAATCTAAACATTTTCTAATGGTAAAGTTGATAGATCTATGATTAATCAAATCCGCTAATCCATATATATATATATATATATATATATATATATATATAATATTAGTAATTCACTATGTAACAATATAATAACAAGAATAATATATACAATATACATAAAGTAATACTGTATGAAGTATATGAACAAGTGTATTGGATCTACGAACTAGCAAATCATTTTGTATCACTGTTTCAAATTATTGTTTCCTTAAATGAAACAGTTAGTACACATTCTTTTGTATTGCACACTATTGTTAGAACTAGGATTTCAACGACTTTCACATCATTGTGTATGAATTTCATGCATTTTCTTCTATTAACGATTTCTGTTTAACTGTTGATAATTTCTGACTCATTCCAAGATTTTTTTTACCATACCCTCGATCTTCATTCTGAAAATTTTCTTTAAGCTGAGATTATATATCGGCAAGTTGTCCATTTCCGTATCGGTAAAATACAGGTTCAAATCCGTCTCTTAATTTTTCACTTGACAGGAAACTAACATAAAACTAGTCTAAAGCCTTTACAGTAGTGGTATCTCGTGCAGATAAAGTTATACAATCAGTCGTGGAATAATAAATAAGTCATGGTTTTGAATAGATATTGTGCTTAACTTTTCTTAGCGTGTGTACTTAATTTCCCCAACATCGGACGGTAATTACAATTGTACTAGGATTACTTTTTATATTTGGATATATTTTATCTGTGCATTGTACTATATTAACATTTTTTGTAGAATTATGACTTAGGCTAAATAATTTCTGTTGTTTTACTTGCCTGCAGGTTATTAAATCTGCCAACATAGTTCGAAACTTGTTTCAAGACCTCTAATGTACTGTTGGTGATGGTAGCATTAGATATCATTATATGTAACGTTAACTGTATTGTATCTCCAACTTGGCACTAGCATTAATTTTAGTATTATTTTTTATATTACAATCAATATTAACAGTAAATTTGGCGTTAGCTTTTATATTAGCCTTATTGTTTTGAATCGCAAGACTACCTTTCTTATCCATTTTTATATCTTTCTGGAGGAGCTTATCTATTGTCTATATAGAGGAATAAAGTAACGATTATTGACGCTGGCTAGATGTTTGTCACCCAGGAAGAATTTTGAAATGAAAAGACTTGTCTGACACCTGACGGAACTGTGTAAGGCTGCGTAGCTACCTGACACCTGACTGAACTGTGTAAGGCTGCTTAGCTGCCTGACACTTGACAGAACTGTGTAAGGCTGCTAAACTGTCTGGCACCTGACAGAAAACCTGTCTAAGGCCGTTTAGCTGCCTGACACCTGACAGAACTGTGTAAGGCTGCTTAGCTGTCTGAAACCTGACTGAACTTTGTAAGGCTGCTTAGCTGCCTGATACCTGACAGAACTGTGTAAGGCTGCTTAGCTGTCTGAAACCTGACTGAACTTTGTAAGGCTGCTTAGCTGCCTGATACCTGACAGAACTGTGTAAGGCTGCTTAACTGTCTGGCACCTCGCAGAAAACCTGTCTAAGGCTGCTTAGCTGTCTGACACCTGACTGAACTGTGTAAGGCTGCTTAGCTGTCTGAAACCTGACAGAACTGTGTAAGTCTGCTTAGCTGCCTGACATTTGACAGAAAACCTGTTTAGTAGCCTGACATTTGTGGAGAAGTTATTAACCTGATGGCTGGCACTTAGCAACTCTCGTTGCGTAGATAAGTGGCAAATTGTTGTAAAGCTGATAAGTGGTAAATTGTTGTAACGCTTTTGTTCTTTCACTGCCAGTAAAACTTATAGAAGTTGAAGAGCCTCATTCTTTGCCGAACGATGACATGTTAGGGTTGTCTGCCAGACTCTCTGCTGCCACATCGTATCGCTGGCTCCGCCTCATGTTTTTCTTAAGAGTGGGTTGTTTGAATTGATAGTGATGCAGTGGTGAACGCTTGTGATGCTGCTGCGTGTATATTGTAAGTTATATAACTGAACGTTTGAACGTGTTAATATTTATGCCTGCTGCACATGTGCGTGTATATACAGTTGTTTAAGTTGGGTGAATGAGTACAATACGATAGTAACGATATAGAATATTATGTGTATAGTTATGGAGCCGTTATGCATGTATTATGTTTATTTTGTTTTCCATTGCCTTCATTATGATGAATATTGATCTATTCTAGATGTGTTGATAATGACATTTTTATTCGTATTAAACTTGTTCAAGCGTCTTCTAAAAGCACTTTTCTTAAATAAACCGTTTACGGCTGAGTCGTATATTAAAGAGGTTCTAGATGTCATCTCTACTGAATCTTAAGTAACGTCGCGTAGCATCGCTTTGAAAAATATGGCTTCGAATTGGTTTTTGCTTAGCCGCCTCTTACGACACGTGCAGTTTACGGTTGGTCTGTTCTTCAGCGCTCCCCACACAACACGGGAAACTTAAGGAATCTTGTTATGAGATACTGACGTTCACTGTTCATTGTACGAAACTAGTTTAGTATGCAACTATAATTGACATCAACTTGTTATGACGAATAAATTATATTATTCAACAAACATCAGTAATTTACCATTAGAAGTATAAAACTATTGAACTAAACAAAAATAAAATGACGAACTAATAGAATCACACGCATTGGAAATAGTAACTAAATAATACTGAGAGCAGCATAGCAGTAATACTCAATAAACTCTATGTAAGGACCTATATAAGCATCATGTGTTTCTTTTTGAGACATATATAGATTATAAACAGTTACTTAGCACGTTTGCTTGACAAGCAGTTGGCTACGGGTTCTTATCCCAAATGTATTATTGCACTTGTCCAAAGTGTACGGGTATTTAGTCTCCTGAGCTCAAGTGTAAAACTTTCTTAATAATTTCCTTTTCCTATTAGTTTATACTTTGCTCCGTATAGTTTACACACCTGACAACCGTGTGTGCCACATAGTTTCCTTTATTAATTTTCGTTATTTCTTCCTTCCTCTCCATGGTTATTAGTAATCGTTGCATTTTGTACTGCTATACTTTTTGTACTGCTATAATACTTGCCTCTGCATTATATATCTTGACCAGCCTATTGCGTCCGTAGTTAAAATGTTCTATAAATTTAAATCTTTAATGCTTATGGCGTAGTTTTGCAGCAGTTGCAAACCTTATTATATGTAGCTTCACTCACGAGCGCCACTAATTACTCCTTGGTTTAAACAACTGTTAATGTGTAAACTGCGGTTTATCTTGTTAGTAAATACGGCAATACTAAATACGCCACAGTTGAGCCATGTGTGCGCCCACAAAACCACTTCATAACCTTTTTATGTATTCCGTCAGGTCATAAGACAACCGTAACTCGGGCTTTTTCGATCAGCTTAATCTGGTGAAAATTTCGATGGTAGTCAGTCATTTCAATAAAAACATTTAAACAAAATTTAGTTACCCTAGTCAAAAATGATAAATGATGAGTTCGGCTGGAATAGAACCTGGCTGAAAACAACTGCCACCTATAAATCAAATGTCATGATTAGCTTAAGAATTGATTAAATTTAAAATAAATTATTATTTATTACTTATAACCAGCACTTAAGAAACTAAACTTCTAATAAAGTAAGTTTTTCTCGGGAAGGAAACTAGGGCCTTCAGATCAATTAAAGGCACGCCAATTTCTTTTGTTGAATTCCAAGTCGTAGGTCGAGATAGGATATTTTTCCAGATCTCTCTAGGTAAATCAATTATGAAATCAGTTAAATCTTGTTATGTGAAACTTCAAAATACTTGAGATATGATTAAAAGTTATATTTCTATTAAAATAAACTATGTTATGCTAAAATTGAAAGTAGGTCTACGCGTAGAAAGTATCAACGAATTTTGATATTGTGAGGGTAACCCGTGTCGCATTTAACTGCTACAGTATATCATGTTCACATGGGCATAATATTGCCTTTCTGTATTATCCACTTTTTAGTCCATTGAAATCAATTCGAAGTAGATATTTATTTAAATTCTTGAATTAAATACTAACTCCTCGCCCGTTGATTTTTTCCCTACGGAAAAGCCACTATCCATATACGATGCTATATCGTTAGTTATCCCGTGAATACCTCTCCTTAAGCTGTCGGGGGATCTAATTTCGTTATCTGAACACAGATCTTGGAAGACGGGTGGCGTAAGGTTCATTCCGGAATCGTTAGCATCGCAAGCTCGAATCCACGGATTCACTTCCGGTGGGATTGTCGGATACGTTTTACGATCACCTACGTAGAAAGAAACCTTTCTTGCAAGAAGCTGGTTGGCATCTTCAGTGACTTCCAGTTTCTCTCCGAACATGTCTACAGCCGGGGAAGAGTCTATAAACCTCAGGTTCATCATTCTCTGTTCGTGACTAAGAGGTCCGTCAAACTGACCGGAACAGTTCGTCGAATCGATGACGTCCTCCATCGAACCCGACGATGGAAAAACTGAATTACGATAAAGCCCAGTTGGAGTGCCATCAGCTCCAGAGCATTCCGAATGGTTCGATGAACTCTGACACAAAGCCTCTGTGTCCCTGGGCGCCACAGCGGTCTCGGGACTTCTGCCGCCTTTCCCAAACATCGGTGGATCCATGCAGGAGTCGAAGGAACCCACCGCTCTATTCATTCCTACCCTGTTTCTTAACGTGCTGACGTTTTTAAGTAAAATCTTTCTGAATCTGTCTTTTGGGTTCATCCCTAGTCCTTCTATTTTGTTGTGCTCTTCCAGGGATTCGTCGACAGACGGAAGATGTCCCAGTAAACCCAGTGGAAATCTTTTTGGAGTCCCAGTTGATCCGTTGGAGTTGTTGGAGTTGGATGACGCTACATCTAGGGAATACTGTTTCGTGAGGGAACGGGCAGGTCTAAGTTCATGGGAGGGAGAATCAGTAGTGTGTACCCTTCCCGTCGCTGATAGAGCATCGTTAGAGTCGTAGAGATCTCCACTAGACCCGGACATGGAGCAAAGCTTGCTGAATGGACTCCTGCCTAGCTTCCTTCTCTGTCTGGCATCTGAAATTCCAAAAATGTGACCAAATATTAATAACAATAATAATAATAATAATATTAATAACAATAATAGTCATAAAAATAACCATAATATAATAATAATAATAATAAATAATAATAGCAATAATAATAATAGATGGGCTGAAGGCAAGTGTATCAGCTGGGATGTCACTGTGACGGACACATTCTCAGCAAGCGATCTCTGACTTTATAAACGAATTAGGCAGAAGAACTAGCGCTATTACAGGCGACCAACGCGAAAAAGCCTTTCTGTGGCAACGCCTGTCCATTGCACTCCAGCGCTTTAATGCTGTCTGTGTTCGAGGCACATTGACGAATGCGACCTCCCAGAGCGTAGAGGAATTATTTTAGGCATTTCTTTGTCAACGTCCTATATAAAATAAACAAGTAAATACAAGTAAATAAAGTCCTTCTTTTATCTTATTATTATTCTCTAGCTCAGGGCCCTATACAGCCCAGTGCCTTAAAAATAATAATATTAATAAATTAAATAATACTAATACATGATTAATTTTTATTTAAATTAATGTAAATTATTATAAGTTAATATAAACAAGCATATAATTGCTTCCTGACTCTGTAATGTTATGTTATAAAAATTATTAATATACTATTATAATTAAGGCCTATAAAACGTATACCTGTACTTTTCATCAAAACAGTGAAAGAATGCACTATACTATAATATATAGAATGCTATACTATAAATACTATACTATAATACTATGAATACTATATAGAATGCACTTACTATTGTGGTTGCCAAGATGTCCGTCAGACCCGTTAGACGTTGTTAGTGGTAGCATCATACCATTGCTGCGCAGTATCTCTAACAGCTCATAACGGAACGTTGATATGTCTTGTTTGATCTCATTGACATCATCCTCACTAACACCCTCCTGATTCATGGCTCTCTGTCTCTTCATCACGTACCTTTTCACCAGCTCTTGCATCACTCCCTATATGTGAAATTATAAATATATTTTTTTACAATTTAATTCGTTATTTTATCTTTGGTAAGATATTCGACCGCGGATGAGTAGGTGCGGGTTCAAATCCCGGGCTCTTCCGTCACTGACATCGCTTTCGAGTGAGGAAACTGCCGTTAACCTTAGCTTTTTTAGCTTTTAAGTCTTTATCATCAATATCTTTCATGGAATCCCAGTTTAACTATGGTCGCGATAAGAATAGAAAGTTTTCCATTCCTTTTAGAAAATTTTGTAGCATTTCTTGAGACTAGGTACTCATCAACGGAATGACTTTTCAGAAGTTAGGTGTTTTATTTAATCCATAATTGTATTTAATCAATTATTTCTTTTCACCACTGATAAATGTGAAAAATAGAATAAATTTATAATAAGAAAATCTAAATTTTAATCATATCACAGTCGTTTTTTTTCACATTAAATTATTTTATATTTTCGCATTTGATCGATTTATTTGCAAATGCAATTAAAATAAGTGATTTATTTCTTTATTTCTGTACATTTATTTTATTTATAATCTAAATATTTGTAGATAATTTCAAAGACTGGTGATGTTACAGTAAACAAGATTAGATAAGTTGTCTGGTGCTCTATGGCTTCTATCGCTTTACGGGATCAAGGAACAAAAATTTAAGACTTTCATCATTATGCTGTGATCACTAGCTAAGGTAAAGCTAAGGTTAACGTCAGTTGCCTCACTCGAAAGCGATGCCAGTGACGGGCGAGCCCAGGATTTGAACCCCGCACATACTGATCCGCGGTCGAGTATCTTACCGACGCCACTGGCTCCAGCCAATCAGATATCTCGACACAACTGGATCCAGGTGCAAGATTCCAATAAGTCTAATTCTGTAGTGATCCAAAGCATTCCTGTTGTATAGTGAGATGTGTTCGCACAATAAATTATGGATTAAAAGAAATGACAAATTTTAATACTTTCAGCATTCGTTTTAGCAATAATGAAGTGGCAGTTTCATTAAATAATAAATCCATGGATATCTTCAATAAAATTTAAAAAGTACCAAATTTAATTTGATTTACTCTACAACTATAAAAATGTTAAATTAATTTCACAAACATATTTTAGTTAAACAGGACCCGTTTATTTGCTAGGCCAATAATTATCTAATCCAATGACCATTATGGTTATATTTATAAGGCTAAAATTCTGATACTCAATTTGAGAAAACACTCCATTCATTATAAACACATCTTAGACTAATATATATGTCCAGTAGTCATAAGTTTCACAAAACCTTAATCTATTTTGTACATCACAACTATTGGTTATTTGGCTATTTTTCTTAGCCTCCTGCTGCAACCGTTTCTTTGTATTAGAGTCTTTCGCGTATGATGCAAATATTTAACAGTTTATTTGTAATTTTCTAATTTTTGCAGATTCAATAGCAAATAATAATCAAATACATGAACGTATATAAATGGCATTTCTTAAGCAAACCTGATATAGCTGATCTCTTTCTTTCACTTTCTTAACAGCTCTCTATTTTCAGAAATCAAATCAGAAACATAAATGTAAAATTAAAACTAATAATAGATACCCTCAGTGAGCCAAAACATCATGTACTCAATTGTTATCATTATTATAAATTAATATTGTTAACAAGAAATACAGTATGGGCCTAAACATATATTTCTGCCTTAAATATAAAAAACAGTAGATACACTGCTACCATCTTTAATGCTTGCAGTGCAAAAGAAATAAAGAGCATCAGACTAAGGAATATTTCATATAAAATTTCAATAAATAGTTAATATTCTACAGAGACGCAACAAATTGTCTCCATAAATCTCATCTAAAGTAAAGCAAAAAGTAGCAGCTGTCATCATGCCTAGGGCAGAGTTAAGAAACAGGAGTCGATCCCAAATTTATAGTTACTGCCTAATTACATGTATGTCTGGTAACGCACTCTTATTACAGTGTATGCGAGGTCACTAGACTGACGGTTAGGTCGCCGCTCTTCACTCAAACGTACTGAGACTAATAAAATTTGCACTATTCTTACACAGACAACCACTATATGCAAGTTTTTATCAATTTGCCAAACCATAATTGGTTTACACGGTTCACCCGTTAAATAATTCTTTAATTGTTACCACCGGGATTTGGATTCTGGGCCTCTTGTGCAATAGTTTCCAACAACATTACATGACCATTATCAGAAAATTCTTGTTGGCTTCAATCTCGTAAAATTCAGCAAATTTTTAGGAATACGAATTGGCACGTATGGCATAGTGAGCTTGATATTACTAAACCATATCTTAAGTAAATTCACCTTACTATAACACATCATATGATAATTATAACACATCATATGATAATTATAACACATCATATGATAATTATAACACATCATATGATAATTATAATTGATTCTCATACTCGGATGCTTTGCCATCGGTTATTCTTGGCTGTTTTAGAACAGCGGCATAGTCTGTATTTGCACCACTTGAGGATGTAGTAGAAGGTTTTAGGAGTGGGTACAATATTGAAGGGTGCCGGCACGGTTCCCCCTTCATCAAAATAACTCATCCAGAGCTTCGAGCGAGCAAACTTCCACTCAGTGTCCTGGTCATCCTGAAATATAATTAGCATCATAAACGATTACTAACATCATAAACGATTACTAACATCATAAACGATTACTAACATCATAAACGATCACTAACATCATAAACGATCACTAACATCATAAACGATCACTAACATCATAAACGATTACTGGCATCATAAACGATTACTGGCATCATAAACGATCACTAACATCATAAACGATATTTAGTACTATAAACGATTATTAGCATCGTAATGATATTTAATACGATTAATATCGCAAAGGATTACAAGCATCATAAGCAACATTTATTATTATAAACGACTAGTGGCGTAGTAAACGATACATAGTCTAAAAACGATTACAATCGTTTTTAATACTAACGTTTATAATACTAATAATTATTAGCAGTATAAACTATATTATAAAATATCACAGAGGATTAAAATGTCTTTTCAAAATTGTTTAGCTAAATCAATGTGAGAATTAATTAGTTTCAATTAATTTTCGCAGTATACAATATGGGAGGCCCCCTAGTAAAAATATAAATAGTTACTTAACGTTGCAGAGTCATACGTCACAGAGCTCAGTCTACTCTGTGATGATCCTCTTATTATCACTTGTTTGTTTCTTTACTAATAACATTTCTTTTTGCCCCGATATTTATACATTTAGAACAGCTTTGAAAGCTTTTAGATTTTTTTTAGATTAGTAAAATTAGCGATATTATTCAAAGAAGCAAATTAAAATAAATACAAACAGATATTTTCTGGAAAGAGCTGCTGAGCATAGCGATGAACATGTTGATGAGGACGATGGTCATGATGCCGCAGTACGTTCCGTACATCAGCTTGCCCACAAACTGCGTGAACTCGTGTTTCTCTCTCAACTCAAAGTGACTGATCTCAACCAGGCCGTATATCGCAAAGTACAAGGTTTGTATGATCTCAAACAAGCTGCGAAACATTAAAACAACTCTGTAGTAGACTCAGAAAACCAAATTCATTCAATTTCAATTCAATTTATTTAGAACATCAAAAAGGATCATTCAACACTGTAAAGTTCACGTATAAAACATACAAACGTGCAACTGCAACAGAAAAAATCACAAACTAATGTGAACTAATGTGTATGCCTTATCCATATCTTATGTTATTAAAAACATTAGAAAAGGCAAAACACTTAGAGAATATTTCAGCCATAACTATAGCAAGTCGTACTAACTTGGCTAGTGCTCGATCACACTTGCAGAGAACGGGATCGTTCTTGAGCGCCATGCAGTCCGTACAATTCCTCTGACGAGCTTCAGCGTAGTACCAGTACAGCTGATTCACTCCACACGAGTAGGAGAAGCACACGAGCAGGGCTATGAACAGGAACTTCATAATGTCGATCACCATCCTGCCCAGCGAGATCTGGAGAGGACCCAGGTGTGGATTGACGGTGAAGATGTAGATGACTTTTAAAGAGCTGAAGATGTTTGCCGCGGCGAAGAGTCCTTCGGAGATGAGAGTGGGGTCGTAGGCGTCCCATTGGTCACGTGGGGCTTTCCACAAGTGGTCCTGTCCCAATCTCTTCTCCTCTTGCACCTGGATGAAGCAAGAAGTAGACATTTACACAAAAATTCAATTCAATTGAATATTCAATTGATTTCAGTAAAATTCTTATTTGATTGTAGGAATTTAATTGGCAAATAATGAAATATATCGACAAATTTACTTTGTTTGAGTCTTACACAGCGAAATTAATGTTTAATTGATGGTGCATGACAAATGAGTCATATCTCGTGTCGTAAAAGGCAACAAAGCATTAATATCTAAGCCAACACGTCAGAAAGGTCTTTCGATTGGTGAGCGCCTATAGGCTCCAGAAGCTGCTATAAAAAATTTTAAGTCCCGACCCTAGTAAAATTGGGATTCATGAGAAGGTAATGATGATAATGATGGTGAACATTCAAAGTTAGTATTTAATATTTTCCGTGCTACAAATGAAAACAGATTCGAAGAAAATACATGAAAAACACTGTGGTTGCTTTTGCCCAAGGAGAGAACCCTTAAGCCATTCTACGATCATCAGTTCTCTCGTCAGTTTTCCCGTCAGTTTTGCCCACACACGGTCAAATTTATTGTACAATTTATTGTACAATTTATCTGTACAGATAAATTGTACAATAAATCGTATCGTGTATGGTCATTCTATGCATTACCCGTTTCGAGCTAAGAAATAAGAAGTCTGCTATTATAATATTTACATTAAGGGTTCCTACCCCAGTAGTGTCAATTGAATAAAATAATGGAAATAAGGGCTTCTAAAGTAATCGAATACACAGAGTTGATTCAATAATGCGTAATTAATGAAGCTCTAACATATTTTAACGTCTGTTTTCTTACCGCTGATGTGCTGTAAGTGTATGACAATTTAATTATTTATGGCAGAATGGAATTATGACGGGTTCTCAGAAGACTACAATGTATATCCAAAGATATCAACAGTTTCAATATAGCATTACGATGCGGATTTGAAAGCAGAATATAGAACATTAGGCGTAATTTCCTCTCATTTGTTAAAGTGCGGATGATTAATATAATTACACTTACTCTAAGAAATGCGACCAGTTTGAGAACGTATGTGGCAATATACAGAGAGTTGGTAATAAAGTCTAGAATGTTCCACATGTCCTGAATGTAGGCCTTCAGTCCCTGATCCCATAACTGCTTCACTTCTGCCCAAACAAACCCTGAAATCAGTATTATAAAGTGCTACATATTAATAATAGCTTTCAAAGCATTGTATTTTTTAATTTAATGTTTATGCTGCATTAGGACTTAGCCGGTGGCTTGTTGGCAAGTTGCTCGTCTGCGAATTAGTAGGTACAGGGTTCAAATGCAGTTATCTCCTCATTACTTACATACTACCGAGCAGGAAACTGACGTTATTTTTGGTTTTAGCTTTTATATGGGTGCTGTTATACTCTATTGTATGTATTTTAGTTTCTATATATTTAATACTATTTATTAATTTTGTTTGTTTGTTGTGTACGTGCAACTGTTATAATATTCCAACAATTTATCCAAAATTTCTCAATTTTATGCAGAATAATCATGCTAAGTAAAAAAATAACAAAGTTTAGTGTAAGCAATAATCACAGACAAAGTTAAATCTTAGTTATAGCAAATAGTTGATATAAATGATATTCCAAAGTAAACCCGAAATGTAAAATGCGTATTAAATACGAAAAAATCCATTTTCACGTCTGTTTCATCTCGCGAAAGGGCATCAGTAACGGGACGATCTCATGTTTGAAACTGGCTTATACTTATCTGCAGGCGGGTACTAACCGACGCTCTACTGGCTTAATACCATCTCTCATAGATTCCTAAAGAATCTATTCGAGAGTAAAGCATAAGCTACAGTATATATATATATCGCTTCTCCTTCTCATCAGTGCACTACCAAGTGGCAGGTTCAAGGTATATATTCATACTCAAAATCTGCTTTCTCTCTCTCGATAAGAGCACTTCTTTGATCGACAAGTTAATTCCTTCACAAAGTCTATGTAGCCTATAGCTTGCGAAACGTATGGCTTCTGAGGTGGTTTCCCGTTGCCTTCCTCAACTAGGTGGATTAATTACCATTTAATCCAGGGGGAAAATATTTCATGGTGAGGTGGGTCCCCTCTTGCTATCCTCAGCTCTGCCTTAGTCGCCTCTTACGTACATGCAGAAGATTGTTTGCGGTTGCCCTATTCTGCAGTGGTCCAAACACAGCCGAGAACAACTCGGGGACAAACTATTAAAAACCGTTAAACTATTTTTAAAATAAACTATTTAAGTCGAGATTACGATCTTACCCGCCACGTAAGCGAGAATCATCCATTCTATGCTGGTTGGTGGAGCACCCCTTACTTCTCTAGTCATCTTCTTTTCATCATCATCCATATCACTTCCGGCAAGATTAGTTATGGATTCAATCCGCTGCGAGGCCAGGATTAATAAAACTGCGAAAACAAAGATATTTATTAAAAATATAAGGAATCTGAGAGTCATGTCAAATAATGGAGTGAATGATGAATGAGCGAGAAATATCTATTAGTAAATATATTTATTAATTATTTGAATTGCGACACACAATTACTCTTTGATTAATTGTACACACTCTTTAGTAATTTAAACTAGTCTTCTTCAGCTAAATTTTATTTTTGTAATAGGCCTACATGCCTATCGGAGTAGCTGTGAAAATAATCATCATCTTCCTTTGAATCCCAGTTTAGGTAGAGTCGTGAAAAAGCTGTGAATATTACCTGTGAAGTATTAGCTGTGAAAAATAGCTCTAAAAGTATATATGCTAATTATATTAATATTTGCTTAAACCTGGTGCTTAATTATATCTGATTCTAAAAAGCACCATAATAGACGGAATCTCTCTCTCTCTCTCTCTCTTTCTCTCTGCAGTGTTCTGCCAAGTGGGAGGTTCAAAGTTCATATTCTTACTCGCATAGAGTTTTAACGCTCCGAGGAGAAATACTTTCATCTATATAATTTTCGCTTCTTGAGGACAATTAATTAGATATGCATGAATTGGACAATTCAAATGATGACTGCCGAATCAGCGATATAATAGCCATATTTATTGTGAATCAGCGATATAATAGCCATATGCATGCTGACAATATAGTCTTGAGTAGTAGGCCAACTTGGAAGAACAATATGTATATATTAGTTGACGCTTGTGGTTTTCTAACTTATCTGCTGTTAATCTAAATAAATGTCATTCTAAGCGAATTGGACCGAGGTATGAGGCTCTTTGTAAACCTTGACATTTAAGAACTGAGTCTGTTAGGTGATTAGATAAAATATTTAGGATTAATATTCTTATGTGCAAAAAAGTCTCAAATGCGAATGGATCTCAACGAGAGGAAAATTTACACCTCAGTGAATAGGATATTAGGCAGACTTGTAACGACAGCTTCAATCAGTGTTCTATTAAAGTTAACACGTAGGCTATGTAGAGTGTTCTATTAAAGTTAACACGTAGGCTATGTAGACACAAGCGGTTCAAGGAAGGAACGATTTCCAACCATTGCACATGCGCACAAGAATTGCAATACGAATTTTTTATATGGTATTATGATTGTCTAGTACGATATGTTGACATAATGTATTCAACTGTGATTAAACGGAAGCCCCGAAAGCCTAGGGGTATAGATCTAGGCTTTAGATCATGGGGTTCGGGTTTCCATTCTGGCTCGAGTCACTTTTAATTCTTTAAAGTTAAAGTTATTAAATTTTATTAGTTCCATAAGAATATGGTTAGTTAGGGTTATGGTTAAGGGTTAGGGTTAGGGATAGTTACAAAATATTACAAATTGTAACTTCTTTTGCAACGTTGACCCTGTCACACCGGTAACAGCGCATGCGCAATAGTTGGAATTTGGAAATCGTTCCTTCCTCGAACCGCTTGCATGCAGCATCGATCTACAGTATGGCTTAACAGCTTCTTCTTCTTCTTTTTCTTCTTCTTCAGTGCACTGCCGATTGGCAGGTTCAGGGTACATATTCATACTCAAAGTCTGTTTTCTCGCTCCATAAGAGCACTCCTTAGATCAACATGTTAATCCCTTCACAAAGTCTATTCCTTATCCATGCCTTATGTAGCCTATACCTTGGGAAAAATATGGCTTCTGATGTGGTTTCCCGTCGCCTTCCTCAGTTAGGTGGATTAATTACCATCTAATCCTGGGGGAAAATATTTCATGGTGAGTTGGGTTCCCTCTTGCCATCCTCAGCACCTGCCTTAGTCGCCTCTTACGTACACGCGTTAGATTGTTTGCGATTGCCCTATTCTGCAGTGGTCCAACCACACCCGAGCACAACACGAGGAAACTTAACAGCCATATAAATTAAATAAAAAATATAATTGCATGTCATCTTCATTAATTTGCGATTATCACCTTCTGTAAAGAAAATTGCCTTTCATTTAGTTTAACAACCAACCTTGGTCCTTCCTATAGTCATTGATTTGAAAACATATACTCGGCTTCATATGCTTTCCGGCCATCTTGCCTTGTCTACCTTCTACGACATGAGGGAGGGAGCATCTGGTTTTCCACGAGAAACTACATCACTTCAGCTAATTGTTTGAGTTTTATGTGAAACATCTTATTGTTACTGTTGTTACTTTATTTGCATGTACGTCCTGTCGTATTTGAATAGTAAAACATAAGGAATTTCATTGTCTGACCTATTAATTAAGTAGTATAACCCATAGGAAACCATGGTTAGACCAATGAATCCTGATAATAGGAAAAAAAATTTTTGGAAAGCGTAAATTGATTTCGTTTAAAAGAGTTTTGGTACAGTTGATAAAATATAGCATCATATATTGTCAGAGATATTGTAGCTTTTTACCTTTTGGTTTACTATGCTAATATTGCAGAATTATCTTCTTGCATCAATTATTAATTAATGATAAGTTAAACGCTAATTAAAGAGTTTCAGACTATTACACTATATGCTTAAAGAAGGCAACGGAAACTCACCTCAGGAGCCATATTAGTCTCAAGCTGTAGCCTACTTTAATACATAAATGGTTGGATAACCTTTTTTGAAGGGATTAAATCATTAATTGATGGAGTGCTCCGTAAAAAGCGTGCAAGCAACGTGTGAGTACGATTATGTACCTTGGACCTGCCACTTGGTAGATCATTAGAGAAGAATACTAATCTTGATATTGACTCTGCTGATTGCTTGTATTATTTGGACATAAAATAAAACTATACAAATGAAATATATATTCATGACTATTTGGCGCCTGCCAAATTCAGTAAACATCAGGGCCTTATTTAAAAAAATACATTACAAAAAAATAGAATGTGAAAATTAAAGCTAAATAACAATAGATGTACACTATAGCTACTAATAGACTATAAAAAGTAACAGTAATAAGTGACAAAAAAACAAGTAACATCAATAAGTAACAGTAACTAACAGAGGAAGGTAATGTAGGAAGCACTGTGACAGAGAAACTTGATGAAAGGTCTGCGTATGAAGAGCCCTGCGGAACTCTTTGGCACTATTGTGTAGACGATCACGAACACAGGGAACGTGAAGCATATGGAACAAGTCAGCAGTGTCTGGAACACGATGTGACGTCGTCTAAACCCGAGCAAACCCTCGTACCAGAGCGAGGCCAGTAGCTGCTGACAGTTAGCGTGGGCCACGAACTACAATAGAAAACAAATTCATCAGCATCATCATCAACCTCCCTTGAATCCCATTTTAACTAGGATCGGGACACAAATATACTGTTTCAAATCCTCTCTGTCCTACACCACACCACCATTCAATCGCCAATTTGAGAGTTTTCCATTCCCTTAAATTTTTGTAGCAATTTCTGGAGCCTAGGCTCTCACCAACCGAATGCCCTTTCTGACATTGGTATAGAAATTAGTGCTTTAGTCGCCTTCTAGGACACGTGCAGTCACCGGTTGGTCAATTCTTCAAACAACCCGGACACAACACGTGTCGTCTAAACCTGAGCAAACCCTCGTACCAGAGCGAGGCCAGTAGCTGCTGACAGTTAGCGTGGGCCACGAACTACAATAAAAAACAAATTCATCATTACATCAAGACAGTGCTTTTACTGGATGAGAAACTGTGAATATTTTGTAAGAAAAATTAGTGGTAACACTGACTGATATTTCATATGCAGAAACTTTAATTAGAGTGTAACGATCATCAACCTGTAGGCAAGGCAGTGGGACTCTATATTGTGGGCTTGTGTTTAACCAACCTTCTTCTGATTGTTCTTCTACTGGTTGTACTTACTTGATTATGCTTGAATGTCCTTTTCACCAACATTCTTCTGGTTGTACGTTATTTTACTTTTAACCAACCTTCTTCTAGTTGTACTTGATTGTACTTAGTTATACTTATTACCAACCTTCTTTTAGTTTTACTTGATTTTACTTGATTGTACTTTTTACCAACCGCTTCTAGTTGTACTTGATTGTATTTTCCTAGTACAATCTTCTTATGGTTGTACCAACCGTGTTCTGGTTGTACTTGATTGTACTTGAATAATGTACTCTTTACCAACCTTCTTCTGTCTGCAATTGATTTTACATGATTGTATTTGATTGTAATTTTTACCAACCTTCTTCTAGTTGAACTTGATTGCACTTTTAACCAACCTTATTCTAATTGTACTTGATTGCACTTTTAACAAACCTTCTTCTAATTGTACTGGATTGTACTTGATTATACCTTTTACCAACCTTCTTCTGGTTGTACTAAATTGTACTTTATACCAACCTTCTTCTGGTTGTACTTGATAGCAAGCTTCAGCCTGGCGAGATTCATTCTCTCCCCGCGATTAGAGGAAGGATAATAGTCGTGATCATAGTTGAGCAAGATCTCTAGTTCCTTGGACCCTCTCGTCTGATCTAGTAGATCCACGGCGAAGGTCTGACATTGAGATGAGAGGCACTCGTATTCGACCTTAAACTCGTTCTCCAGTCTGCTCAGCAGTCGTAGTTCCCAGCTGAGCTCGAAGGCGGTCAGGATTGGGTCAAGGCTGGTCAGAGCGATTAGATTTGGACTGGCCAGGGCTCTGTAGGAGTTGATCCTTGATCTCGAGTGATTCAGAGAGTCTTCGCTGGATTTAGTGACGCATTCGAGACATCCGCAGCGAACGTCGTGTGGTTTTAGGATTCGATCACCTCTATCCAGCAGGATCTTGATGATTTCGTAGTTGTCTCTGTGGGCGGCTAGCTTGAGAGGGGTAATGTCAGGAGTAAATGAACTGGAATGAGCCTGGTATAGTGCAATAAGTCACAATAAAATGTGATGCAAAACAATGCACTCAAGTACACTGTAATAAAATTGAGTAAAACAAATGAATAATATTTTAATACAAAATATTGCAATATAATTCGCAAACATTATTAAGATTATATATATATATATATATATATATATATATATATACATATATATATATATATATATATATATATATATATATATATTCATAAGTAGATAATTATAATAAGAAAAAATATAAATGATATAGGAATAAACAGTAAAATGCAACATTATACAATACTATACAAATAATCCACGTGTTGTGCTCGGATGTGATTGGACCACTGCAGAATAGGGCAACCGCAAACAATCTGCCGCGTGTACGTAAAAGGCGACTAAAGGCAGGAGCTGAGGATGGCAAGAAGGGACCAACCTCACCATGAAATATTTTCCCCCAGGATTAAATGGTAATTAATCCACCTAACTGAGGAAGGCAACGGGAAACTACCTCAGAAGCCATATTTTTCCAAAGCTATAGGCTACATAAGGTATGGATAAGGCATAGACTTTGTGAAGTGATTAATTCTTGTTGATCTAAGGAGTGCTCATATGGAGCGAGAAAACCAGCAGACTTTGAGTATGAATATGTACCTTGAACCTGCCACTTGGCAGTGCACTGAAGAAGAAGATACCAATAAAATACAATTCCTCATAATTTAATAAAACTGTACTATACCAATAAAATACAATTCCTCATAATTTAAAATAGTTTCTAAGTTTTTAAGATGCCGTGCAATGCAGGCTACAGAGCTCTTATATATTAGGCCCAACAAAACACTCAAATAGTTTTCACCCTACTCAAAGGGATGAAAATTAAATATAAATGCACATGTATTTCAATTAATAGTTGAATGATACTCAGCCTAATGTTATTACAAGATATAAAATTATCAATAACTGCATATATTGATTTAGTGAAAAAATACATATTAGATTTAAGCAAAACATTTCAAAACGGTAGGCCTAATAATGCTGCAAAAATTAATATAAAAAACATACGCGTGCACATCTCATCATTATAAACACATTGACACCTGAGATATATATTATATAAAATTAAAGAATTCTTTTCTAGAAATGAAGAAAAATGCAGCGATAGAATTAGTGAACGTACATGTATTAAATTGTTTATGACATAAACCTTCCGCTAGACCGGAAGAGAGAGAGAGAGAGAGAAAGAGAGAGAGAAAGAGAGAGATAGACTCTATTATGAATGACTTTAATTAGACATACTTCACTAGCTTTCAATTCAATATCAGTGCTGTCTAGACTGGAATCTTTCTTGAGAGTCAACTTACGCCACTTGGCTGTTATCCTAGCCGCTTTCTCCTGAGCATGATCATAAAATAATCGTAATGCCATGTTATGGATTATGTCATAAAATGAAAATTTAACGTCTGTTTCAGTTTCAGCAGGGATACTGTCAAAGGTTGCTTGCAGAGATTCAAATCCGCAGCTTCTTGATTTTCGGGTAAATGTGCTAGCAACTTGGCCACCTATTTAGTTAAAAATTGTCATAAATAAGATGCATAAATATGATAAGATTTTCAGTATTTTTAACAGTAAATAATATATAAATAGCAATTTTGCGTCAGTTTTTTTACCCGATGATGATATCTGGGACACGTTGATATCGAAACTTGTCAAAAATGAGTAATTACTCATTTTAAATCAAGTAATCATTAACATTTGACATTTATGTATAGAATATTATGTTTGCATTGTTTTATAATTCTACAGATGTTCTATTAATATAAGTCATTGTAAATGCCTACGAGCCTCAACCTATTGAATGCACGATGAAGGGATGAACCAAAAATCAGTGTAGCTACATGTATGACACAGCCACATAAATTAAAATAAAACACATGTTTTATGCTGACTTCTTTTCGCACCCTAAACTCAAATTTAAAACTGTTAATTTTCTCAATTCTTAAGAGTCTCTTCTTTATCTTTCTATTTCACTCTCTTTCTCCTCCTACCAATCTCTTTATAATGTTTAACATTAACGGATAGTAAGTCCAAGGCTATGGCCTATAGTTTATCGATTACGATAATTCCATATGACTTTTTCTCAAGAGTCTGAGTGACAACAGGATGCAATTAGCGCTGGCGCGATATTTTACCCGCTATCTTTAAAAGTTCTTTCAAATTGTGTAAATTTACCTCAACTAATCTATAGTTATGAATTTATTCAAGACAACCTTTAGAATAGCCTATAATTTATTCAGCTTTGTTATTTAGTAGACTTACTTTACCAAGCATGATATTTATACTTATATTAAATGTAATTTTATTCATGTATTTAAATAAAACTCCAATGCAACAAATCCATATTCTAGTTTTATAGCTTACGTGTTTCGTGTGTAATCCGTGATTTATTGATTTACACCTATAACAGTCTGGAGTGTCTAAAGTGTAGACCGGCTTATGTTTGACTCCTTCATTACTGAAATTTCATCAAACGTTCTCTTCGATTAAATAAATGAGCTAGCAAGGTCGTTTAAACTGCAAACTTCCGTTTTTTCTAAAAGTGATAAGATCTTAAGCATTAACTCCTTTTCATTGCTTATTTCACTGTTAACTGGTATGTTCTTAATTGAAGCGAGCTGTGCAGTCTGCATCATAGAGGAAAATAGACCAAACGTTTAGTACTCGTGCCTTAGAAAGCGACTTTGCTGAGGTCATTATCTTGACCTCTGAGATTTGACCTCTGAGATTTGATCTCTGAGAGTTGACCTAAGTTAAAAGTTACATTAAGATTTCCTGATGATTACCGATGACATTGCTGTTCGATGGAGTGCTGTTTGAAGAACAGAGTGCAGATAGTGAATAGGCTACTAATTCCAATATAGGCCCTACACTTCGGAGCAGTAGCCTAATTTTTGCTAGAAAACTCTGCAGCAGCTACTGCAATTATTCTTAAAAGAAATTTAAAGTAAACCTTACCTTGTTGCTTGGAATATCCAGAGGCTGAAATTAAAAAAGCAGAAGAATTTTATATCATAAATTTATTAAATATTTTCGTAATAACAATTAATAAATAATCTGAACCGAGCGTTCATTGCATATTTTACACAGAAAATAAAATCAATGGTATATTTTCTTAATCGTAATCTAAGAATACCGATTTATTGGTATACTGTCTGTACTTCAGAGTACTGATAATGTGCCAAAGTCATAAACATTTAATTAAATAATAATATTTACTAAATCATAAATATAATACATTGTCATCTCGTGTCATTAATATTGTCGTGGGGATGGCTACTCTACAGTATATTAACTACACAAGATGACAAAGTATTGACTCATGTGCTTTTCGTTCACGTAATAATCAATATTATCTTATTTCTTAACATTGATGTTCATAAGGCTTCTGACCTGCAACGTTCATTCGTCGTCACTAGATGTATACCGGTCGAAATATATATTTCTACATGTAGTATAACAGAAGTATATTTATACGGTCTACTGTTTAACTGGATGGTTTGGTATAAGGTTAGTTAGAGATAGGGCTCTGACTAAAGTTAGGCTTGGATTAGCATTGAGGGTTAATAATACACTCAATAGGGTTCTGTTACACCCCAGCCTAAAGCCCTAACGAGGCCGCTGCAACCTTCAACAGAATATATCACTATAATATATGACTATAATTAACAATGTTGAAAAATTTCTTCGTTATGCGCAATCAGCGGAGATTCTGCGCAGCAACAAATTAAACTTCATATCCGATGAGACATTAATTTCCTGTTGCTGGGCTAAAGTGTGCGGATTTAGACGTTTCAAACGGCGGATCGGAAAAGATATTCCACAAGTTTTAGTTAGGTAAGTCTCGTCTCTGCTTTCAGTGATAAACAGAAATAATATAAAGAGAATAAAGCCATTGCCAATCCCTAATAGAAATTAAGAACCTCAGCAATTTAAACTAGTTTTACCAATGAATTACTTATCCATGTATCTTTTCTGGATGTGTTAAATACATGATTCTTCTTATATCGAAGGCCTATGTATTGCATACGCTTAAGAAATAAACTGAGAACATTAGGAAATCCTACTGGATTTAGCATAATGGTACTGAAAAGTTAATGTAGCTAGGAAATGTTTTAAATTTACATATTAATTTAATGAAGTATTTAAAGAATATAATGTTAAAATATGCCACTAGATGACAAAATTATGGACCATTTCGTAACCCATAATCAGTTTATCATTTAAACGATTAATATCTGAATTAATTGTATAAGTGTGAATCGAAAACAAAAAAACTAAGTTAGGCCCGCGTTGATAGAATTTGTAGATCTCTGTAAAAAAGTATAGTAGCAAAATAAAAAGGATATAGGCCATCTCTAACACCCAATGAATTTCCAATGCAGAATATTAAAGAATCAAAGTTTGTTGCTACATGCTGAAACCTATAAAATTCATCAACCTTATTTTCTTTATTTATTTATAAACCCATAAACGTTTCTTTACACGAACAAGTTCAGTCGAAACTTAGCGACAAGTTGTAAAAATGATTTATAAAATTGGAATTCCAATGAAAATTTGTAATCGTCATTAGCCATTAAGAACCCGACTTTTCTTTGAAACTTCTCGTAAAGTTAACTTTTAATATACTCCCACGGACAACGCTGTCCCGCTTTAAATCGAGAAAAGTTTGATTATGGCAACTTTCTTTCCTGTTTAACTCATTTTTGATTTTTCTCATCTTGCCATTGTCACGTTGCATTGGCGTCGCACACGTGACTTATGCCTCAGATTCGTTTCCGTCCCATCCCCACGGCTAAGCGATGTGGCATGGTCGAGACAGATGTCGATGTGTAAAATAAAACAAACAAATCAGATAATAGATGAAAGTAGGATTTGTTTTAAACTACACAGAGAGTCAATTTACAAACATGAACCCGACACATTTTGTATTCCGTTCAGTATTGTCTTCCGTTGTTTACAATTTTCTCTAGAAAATATGTAGGCATAACCTTTTTTCTGCACTATGATATTAAATTTTTTAAAGAAAATACGTAAATACAATTACAATTCGCATCGGATCCAAAATACATGAGAACGGATCTACTGAATTGAATATGGTTCGTATGACTCGTCTGCTCAAGATACCGAATGGAGAACGATTTCCAAATATATTTTCAAGATAAAGTCAATGTTACGAAATAAAAGAGGCATCGCCTTTGAGAAAGATCTAGTTGTTGTTGTACGGAGTACTCTTGGTTCAGATTTGTAACATACTCAAAGTAGGAACATATTCCTAGGATTCATAATTTTTCTGAACCCCTGAAATGAAAATAACGTCTCTTCCTGACCCTAGTGTACGTTTATCACGAGCCGTGTAACATAAGAACTTAATCGTCACTCTCAGTTAGGAAAGACCCATAGACCAAAAGTTTGATTCCAACACAAATGTAGTCCTAAATCATTAACTATTTCAAACTTTCTGCCTTCAGTTGGAAAAATCTTTGACTTTATCGTTTACCACACTCACAATAGAATTATCAGTTATTGGTTTAATTTCACAAGTAAAATTTTCCATTGATTACTTTCGAAGTAAAACAACTACGTATTTTTAAATGTTGTCAGAATAGTGTCACTGATGTTTGCTGAAGATAGCCTAATGACATTTTTATACACAGATCTTTCGTAGGCTATTTTAATTTCCGTTGCCATGCAAGGCAACGTGAAAGTAATGCTTTCCGAGGAAAGAAAATAGAAAATGTAAAGTGAGTCCGACTTGGAACAAAGAAATTGCCTGACCAAATTAAGATGCATGACAACAGTAGCGGTGTTAACAAGCGGAATAGGCAGGATACGTTTTCATGAAACATCGAATGATAAACAATCAGAGATACATGTATATGGAGACCGCTTCCATACGCCAACATCGCACATTTCCATACGTAAAGTTTTAGAAAGTGCACAGTGATATTATGAGAAACAGCCACATAGAAAGTGTACAAATTAAGCTATATGGAGCAATAAGTCAAATTTACTCATTATTTATTACTGTATTAACAATTTATTCTTAATTTTACTGTGTTCGATGTAATCTTGTCGACAAACTGTTTGTTTGTTGGTTTCTATGCCATTGAAGGTTTTTACTACAGAACTTAAGTGTATGTAAGGAATAAATATGGAATATAACTACAGGTACTTGTTTTATGATTTGCTAATGAGATTAACGGTAATACAAGCGCTAGTCGTAGATATCGGTTAAACGATTCCATACAATAATTTTGAAAACAACCTAGCCTACATTAGTGGTCAAAGAAAAAGAATTTTAGTCAAAAGAAGTTTCTAATTATTTATTGTATATAATATATTATTTGTATATATATATATATATATATATATATATATATACACATGTATATATATATACACACATGTATATATATATATATATATATATATATATATATACAGGGTGAGTAAAAAAGTGATAACACCTGCAAAAAGTTTGAATACCTCAGGCCATGTTAATATTTTCAAAGCAAACTTCTACCAATTAATTAAGGACTAATGTGTGATGGGGTGACCAATTTTCATCCATTTTAATCTATGGATTGGCCAGATATACAAGTTTCAGCAGAGCAATCACCCATTTTTTTACTTAAAAATGGCGTTTTCTACAACGGGAAGGGCAAATTGCACTTCATTGGCGAGAAGGAAAGGGTGAACCCTCAGAATTACGCCAATACTATACTTTCCGAGCTGTTTGATGATTGCTATGCTCTTCTACCAAATGGTTTCATCTTTCAATAGGATGATGCTCCGACTCGTGCATCTCGCCATGCACCTGAATGGATCAGCGAGAAATTCGCATTTCATCATGAAAAGTGAATGGCCTCTAAACTCTCCCGATCAAAATCCTCTGGATTACCATGTCTGGGGAACCATGCTGTGGAAGCCTAAAAACAAGGCAGAACTGCAGGAAGTGCTTCCTACCCTCAATTTGGGAGAGCTGACCCAAACTGGAATCAACAAGGCTGTCCTAGCGTTCCGAGAGCTGCTGCAGTCCTGAAAAGAAACTGGGGAAAGCATATCGAATAGGCAGTAATGCTAGCAGATACAACTGGTTCTTTCTGAACCACCACAACGACCCTTTTCAGAGCTAAAATAAAAATAAAATAAAATGAAATTTTTATTTACAGTACGTTCAAAAATGGGGGTTGCTCTGCTAAAACTTTCATAATTGGCCAATCTCAGTACCAAAATTGTTGAAAATTGGCCACCCCATCAGAAATTAGTACTTTAGTATTTGATAAAAGTTTGATTTGAAAATATTAACAATAGCCTGAGATATTCAAACCCTTTTGCAGGTGTTATCACTTTTTTTACTCACCCTGTATATATATATATATATATATATATATATATATATATATATTATATACTGATATATACTACCATGGACATGCCGTTGGACAGTGCACTAGAAGATGAAGATATACTGATATATACATATATATATATAATATATGTTATATAGATGTATATGTATATATAATATATGTTATATAGATGCATATATACTATATATATATATATATATATATATATATATATATATATATATATATATATATATATATACGGTACGTAGACCTACACGACGTGCATTTATAGACCTATATGTAGGCTTAAATGTATATATATATATATATATATATATATATATATATATATATATGCATGTACATTATTATATAGACCTATACAAAACCTGTATAATACTGTTCTACAAATTCAAGGTTAAAGGTACACACACTCCTATTCTGCTTTTTCAATCGCCTTATAGAGCACTCCGCAGATCAGCAATTTAATCTCTACACAAAAGGCTATGTCTCATTCAAACCTTATGTAGCCTAAAGTTTTGAAAAATATATGGTTTCTTGAGTGGTTTTTCGTTTCCTTCCTCAGTTCTCGCTTATCATTTCCGATGCGCTAGAACTATAAATATTTTATTGAAAGAAATTAAATTTCAGTTTATTAGGTTCTCTATATTTCCACGCTTATAATAATGAAAATACAGTGAAATGATGAATAAAATTTTCATATATTTGGACATTTGTTCATTAAAAATATTAATAATACTTCAAATAATTAAAGAAAACTAAAAATATTTATCACAGGTATACAGTATACTTTCATTGTTAAAAGTTAATTGTAAAAGTAATCTGGACTGAAACGATGCATGGGCCCCACGTGCTCATATCGAATCTAAATTTCTACCTAAATTTTAGCTTAAGATCTAGTCTCTCAGAATTTCACTATAGATTGACTGGATTGTCAATCTCAATCAAATGTTAAGATTCTTCCATATAGTCCCCTCCTAATTTCTAATTTTAAATTGTTTTCTCAGTTCAAGTGCGGTGCAAAAAAGTGTTGAACAACCTTCATTTACCTTTGAGCCTATAATCAGCCATTCCTATAAGAAAATACTGCAGAAATGTTTGTTAGTAATCTAAAATCACACCGTCGCTGATATGTTCCTTCAGGCAACAAATGTAGTTTTCATTAGAACTTTCGGTTGTACTATAACACCGAGAAACTGGAATCGGACCACCCTTGGTCTCATATTTAAGATAATCGAGCTCTTGCTTCACTGACATTTGAAAATCATCACACCTCAACCATGGTCCACTACAAACAACGCGCCGGCTGAAGGTTTGAACCTTGGTCCAACTGAACATAATAAAGAAATGATCTACCGCTAGACAAATGTCAATTGTTGACTGCTCTATCATCGTTCATTTCCTATGTACTGGAGAAATGGACTTCAATCAACTCCAGTGGAACATTGGAGAAGGAGACACGATTTGCTGGAGTATAGGTACAAGAGAGTTGCCATATTTAAGTACTGATTGACTTTCAATCTCTGCACACTTGTACACCTTTGCGGAAATCGTTTTCTCTAAGGTATAAATGGTTACAAGAGCATTCTGGTCGTATAGAACTGCCTCTAGTTCTATATTTCACATTATAGTCCCCGACATCGTTTTCAGGTAACAAAGTAGAAGTGAAATCTAAATCGTATGGTATTATATAGTACTAAGTGTAAAAATTTAGCAGTTCTTAACTAGCTATATCCGGTAAGTATAATACCCATGGACCCATAGCGGCATTTCTCAGTAACTACAAATGTACGGAGTGATGGACGCCTTTCAGTGCCATCTCTCCCATACTTCCGGTCAGCATCTCCAGCTGGGAGCATTAAATCTGAGTGAGAAGATGCAGAGATTTGTGCTAATTATTGTTTTATTCTGAAAATATATCATATTTCGGTATTTTGATTTACGAACCAGAGCAATTTTCTATGTTATGTGGCCGAAAATCCTTTGAAGCTATAGCCTCACTATTCCAGCTTTAAATAGTATGAATTTACGATAATAATTGTAATGATGATGGTAATTATCTTAGTTTCTTTCTAGTATTTCATTATGAAACTGACTTCATTATGTATTTAATGATACTGTAATGTAACTATCCAAATTGAATTTAATGTACTTAGAATTCACTATAAATAAGGAGTCCTTGCTTAACAAAACTTGCTTTCCATGCTTGACACGAAGCATAGTAGAAATCGACATCGAAACCAAGTTGTAGTAAAAAAAGAGGAGCTAAAACTTGAAAACAAAAACAGCATTTAAATGCTCTATTTTTCTTACACAGTTTCACACTGATGACAGAATAAGATATATTAAAATGTGATGTCATCCTCTGAATAGATCATTAGAATAGGCGACTTATCAACAATCAATCAATAGATCAATAGACTAGGCGACTTATCAACAATCAATCAGATCAGTACACAGATCAACGCTAATCTGACGGAGGGACAGCCTGCCTGTATGAGCACGTCAGACTCGTACCTAGCATGGCAATATTCAGTTACAGTCACTCACTATATATATATATATATATATATATATATATATATATATATATCTATATATATATATATATATAATATATATATATATACTAGGCCTAACTGAATCCAATTAACCAAAGAGATAAGACGGAGCGTTGGTTGGCGCTTTGTTCATTAGAGGTTTTACAATTCGATGGACTACACCGGAAATTGAAATTTACACGGATTTGAAACAGATGGGCTAGAAATAATTTAAGAGCCTTTCATAGTAAGCCCACTCAGTGATAATTCGTATGATTTGAAAGAATTTATATTATTCGGAATACGTTCTGTAGGCCTATATGTATGATTCAATATGAAATATTTACACATTAGCCTAGGCCTAATTTATCGTCCATAATCAGAAGCATTGTAGTTTGAAGGTGCTCTACTATACTGTATATTAAAACTACGCTATTTCGCACAGTACTTTTAGTGTGATAATCTATAAAAATACTGCTTCAAGGCTATAGTCCTCAAAACAGGAAGAATTTTCATACGAAAATGAATATTCAATTGAATATCGTTAGCTATAGATTGCTTATCATTGCTAGCCATCGCTTGCCATTGTTTATTATCGCTTATTTACATTACTGAAATCAAATAAGAATATACTTCAGGCAAAATTCTACCTATTATAATTGTTAATCTTCGAAACTATCTTAACTCTATCTAAGTGAAAATTTTCTTAATTAGCATAATTATGAAGTATGGAATAAATAATTAGCAAAATTATTAATTATTAATTGAATTTAAACTCATGAATAACAAGCAATTAAGTAGATTAATTAATTTTTATTGATAAATTAACTAACCAATGGTTACTAACTGTGAATGCTAATATGACAATAAAAACTAAAATGCACATGTCGGGCATTTTCTTTATTTCAATGTCCTCATTTATCCTTGACGTATTTAACTTTCGTTTCTAAAGTGGCATGAAGACTTTTCTACTTCCGGTTTCCTGTTTTATCCTTTAGGAAATTTTCCTTATCGGTACGTGTCCTATTTCAGAAAGAGTGACATTAGGCTATACGAGGCAATTTCATCTCGAAAATCAAAGCAGATGAAGTATCTGAGTTATATATCCTTTGAAGCACTTGAACAGTCCTACAGCAGTCTTTGTTAATTTACCTAGCATTTTAGAAACAGACGTTAAAATTCGCTTTACTTCATTGCACTAGAACTGGATTGAATTGATGTGAGAGAAATTAGTAACTTATTGATAAATTATTTTTGTATATATTACAAGTGACTAGTTCCGCGTATTGTGTTCGGGTTGTTTAAATAGACCAACCGGTGACAGCTCGTGTCGTAGAAGGCGACTAAAGCACTACGATTCAAACCAACGTCAGAAAGGGGATTCGGTTGGTGAACGCCTAGGCTCCAGAAATTTCTATAACATAATTTCCAAAACGAATATAAGCATAGGGGATTTGACTGATTATAAGGTATAAGACAAAGAGGAGTGGAGAAAGTCTATTCGTATCCTGACACTAGTTAACCTGGGATTAAAGAGAAGATGATGATGATTACAAGTGACTATTACCGAAATGGAAAAGAAATCTTTGTTAGTCTGAGATAGAGGCTGGACTATTGGCCTACTAATGACACCCGAGTTGTTATTATGGTATTCTGTAGTAATTTTCTGTAACTCTTCCTTCTCTTTATATCCACAGCATATATTAGGACTCTTTTAATACTTCTAGTTACCTTATTCCTCTATTCATTTTCCCTTCCATGTTCTCCTTCTGTTACTTTCCTTTAGCAAAGCATCTTCAAAGACATTTTCTAAAAATTATTTATAAAAGCAAATTTAATTTTTTAAATAATTTCCTCATATGGAGCTCTTTGTTAAATGATAACCATTTAAGAAAGGTGCTATATGGGGCCTGCCTGGTATAAATATCATAATCATATACCACATGCATTAACTACCTAGCCACTATACCACTCTACACAAATGCTTTTCAGCATTTTCAGCTGTATTTTATTAAGTCCACCCAATGATCTGTAACCTTTATCTTGTTAGATCCTGACTCAGTAAGCATCTTCAATGCTTTACGAATTTTCACATCGCCCTTCCTCTACTCCACCATTTATCTTCATACATGTACAGTGAGTTTCTTCCGCTTATCAAGTTTAGTGTAGACACAGCACAGCAACAGACAAAAGCTATGTGATTAACAATTGATTAGCAATACGATTAGCAACTGATTAGCAATGTGATTAATAATTGATTAGCAATACAATTAACAATTGATTAGCAATGTGAATATCAATTGATTAGCAATGCGATTAATAAGTGTTTCAATTAGTAACGGCGAAGTGTCCTGGCGCATACATTCGCGATGTGTCCTTTCTCAATTATTACACTTATTTATTACATTGGCTGAAGCCAATGGCGTAGTCGGCTAGTTTTTCGACTGCGGATCAGTATGTGGGGGGTTCAGATCCTCTGCTCGGCCGTCACTGACCTCGCTTTCGAGTGAGAAAACTGACGTAAACATTAACTTTACCAGCTTTTTTGTAATACTTACAGAAGTAAGTTTTTGATTCTGCGCCTGATAGTTGAGAATCATCCTCGTCGCCTCTACGTTGTCTTCATTGATGGCGTGCAGCAAAGCGTCAAAGAGCTCTACGTTAAACCTCAGCAGCAGTTCTATCATCTCGATGTTATCGTTCTCGATGGCTATGTGCAATCCTGTCCTTCCAAACGGGTCCACGCAGTTTATATTCAGCGTGTAGCAATCCTACAGGCAATATTAAACAAACATAAAATTAGAATGATGAACTATGGTGATATCCATGACTTTCGATACCGTAGGTTAAAACCATTAGGCAATTCACATAAAATTTAAATTAAAGCGACAAAAGCAGTTATAAATGTACTTAATAAAAGTTAAATGTTAATACCAATCGGAATATAAATCTATAGAAATATCTTTTGAGATCTTTAAGCTTAGCTCTGGAATTCTAAATTGAAAAGGTAGCGATTTATATATTTTATTGTAAAATATATAAACTATTGTAAAGCTCAGGCGCTAAATTCAGGTATCTTTTATTACTTTTTACCTTCACCTTTTTACTTGTTTATTATGTCACATAGACAAAAATACGGTGTACTTAACTAGAAACAAAGCAAAGAATCAAGAAGAAGAGGATTACTAAGAGAGCCTACGCTATGCGAGGTAATACAGTCAGAATTGAGAATTAAGTAATCAGAATTCCAAAAGACAATGCCTTCATCTTATCTCTATTTCTTTTTAATTATCTCAAAAAAATGAATCGTCGTACTGACAGATTTTTGGATTTATCAACTCAGTATGTAGCCTTTTAGTAGGCCTACATAATAATTTAATATAAATTTAATGCTAAATAATTATCGCCTTAAATCTATCAATAGGTGAAAACTACGAACATACATAGATTCAAATTTTCTTCAAGCACAGCTTGGCTTGCTGTGTTTAAAGACTATCCAAATAAAGACTGTTATTTCTATAATCTTTTTATAAATATGCATTATATATTCTTCAAATTTACTTATTCAAATTAGATTAAACGAATGCCGTTTTGTCCCGTATTCGTCCAACTATTATATTATACATTTTTCGAAGCTTTTTCGGATATCAATATAACATCAAAAGAGGCAACGATTACTAATACCCTGGAGAGGAAGGAGGAAATGGGCCTTTAAACAAGCATTTGTGCTTCCTGACCTAGTGTGCCGTTATAAATTCACGACTGGTGGTAGGAATGAAGAGCAAAGAAACTTACTAAGTTAGGCCCTTCTAAAATAAGATCACAAAGCTTCTTCAGTGAGTATCGGTTAATGATAATAATAAAGTTGGTAAGTCTATTTCTTCATCCAAGATGATACAGAGGACATATGGAATGATTTAAAAGAGCCATCGTGTAATTAATGTTCAGCCGAACTGCACTAGTTTATAGTGAATCAAGAGTTGCTAGCTTAATCGAGGACGATTTTTAATAAAGTTTTATCAGAATGTAGTTCAGCGGCTCTCTTAAAGCTCGTACAATTTCTTATTGCTTCAGTTGAGCGCTGACTGCTTAGCACGAGATGGTCGTGTGGAAGATAGATTGCTATTTTTCTGCATAATATTAAGAACCAAAGAAGTTTAAATTAAATTAACACTGAAGGCCAAATAAGCAATCTATTAACAACTTCAAAACAAGTGTAGAAAGCAAACAGTATGAACAGTATGTTATTAAAGTAACACTGAGAGGGAACTTGGAAGAGAAAGAGATTGGAAGATAGATTGAGAAAAATCTAGAGAAGAGAGAAAGAGAGCAAGAGAGAGAGAGAGAGAGAGAGAGAGAGAGAGATGACTCATCAACGGAGAGATGACTCATTGAAGAGAATAGTTTATTGTATTAGGAAAAATTATATAAAAAATGTAAACAAGCTGTTCAGAGAACGCGTAACTAGTTAGTAAACTGAAATAGCCTATTGGGTATATTATACGGCATTAATAGTGATAGATAGGCCTATAGCGATGAATTATGTTGACGCTATGATCTATACTCAATACGTAAATTATACGCTAAAGTTCTCTTTATCATACAACTTTGTTATCTCGACGCGTATGCTGGTTACTACACAATAATTTTTATCGAAAAATCTAAACAATTTAGATCGAGCTCAATCTTTTAAATGGATTTACTCTCTCAGTTTACTGCTAAGTGACAAGATATTAGATCCATGGCTTACAACTCTTCCACGTATCTCTATCCTTATATCCTTTTCATATCCACCTTCAAATGTTAAGGGATAGAATCAATCCATACCTCGATTTTCCTCCATAGTTCTTATCCTCCATACATCAAAAGGACCAGACATTCAGTCCTCTTTAATCAAGATAAACAAGTTGAAGAACAGTACAGACACTTACCCTAGCCTTGCACAGCTGCTGATAAACAAGTAGAAGATACGACACACACTTACCCTAGCCTTGTACAGGAACAAGTAGAAGAACAGTACAGACACTTTCCCTAGCCTTACACAGATACTGATAAACATGTAGAAGAACAGTACACACACTTACCCTAGCCTTGCACGGATACCGATAACCAAGCAGAAGAACAAGAAAGACACTTACCCTAGCCTTGCACAGATACTGCTGAACAGTTGGTATGTCGCCTCTCTCCACTGCCAGCAGATATTGCTTCTCTTCCTCTGACAGTTCGAAGTGACGACGTACGACGTTCTTTCCAACGCTTTCCACCCCTCCACATTCCTCCACCAGGTCAATTCCAAGATCATCACGACGCCTCCCAGACCCCTGAGGCATCTCCGAATACTTGGTCTGCGATCTCGACATTCTGCCTTTGATCGATGGTATCCTCACTTCTATTTGATCAGATTCAGACTTTTTAAAAAATCGTGACACACTATAAAGTATTACTGCGATTAAAGATCTTGACAATGTTGCTGAGAAGCAATATATAATATATTAGTCCATCTGTTGGTTTTTCTGAACTGCATCAGATGGTAGATTAAAGATAGGTATTCATGATCATTTGTTCAAAACTACTATAGCTTTTAAATATAAGATTTCATTTAGTGATATTTAAATCTTAGTATCTTTATATTTGTAGAATTTAGCAACAAGAATATGAAATTTATCTTCTAGGGAAATATCCAGAAATCTCTATTACAGTACTCAGGGCCGCTCAATCGACTTCAAAGAGCACATCCAGTTTTCCGTTTGGCTATTTTAAAATTGTTTTAATAACACTGGATAGCTACTGCCCTAGACTTTAAATTCATATATTATATCTTTCTTATTTTAATCGCTTTTCTTCTACTTGAGTATCGTTTAACTTATTATTTTCTTTTAGATCGAAATCTGATCTTATCATTTCTGATCTGTTGATAACTAAGATTTTAAATAAAAGCTAAGTTCACTTGCCATGCTATCATATTTCATCGTCACGTTTTAAATTAGAATTTTATACGTTTTCCCGCTGTTACTCTTCGTCATCTGAAAAGACACAATTTCATTTTAGTTTAAATACTCAACTGCTAAAGTGAACATCAATAGGTTGAAATTTGTAATTGTATATGTTTGAAACACCGTAACTGCAACATAATACATCTTAAAATAAAGCCTTTATAGTTTCATAGTTCCAAGTACATGAATCACGTTCCATAAATTGTGAAGTCTTTGCAATGTTTAATGATAAATGTGAATACTACTTACAAGACTATTACGTTTTCATAAGTCCAATTTCAACGTTGAGAGTGAGCAAAGTGAATAATTTGCAGAGATATTTAAAAAAAATTACATGCGTTCTATTTAAATAGAGCTTTAAATTATCATTTTTTAGTTTTTAAAGTATTAATAATAAATTATATCTACCATACATGATACCGAAAATCTCAATCCGCATGTAGTATTGAATTTAAATTGCTGAAAATTAGTTTGTTTATTCTTTGCTACTAATGAAATAATACATATATTTTTAATAGTGCATTGTAAACTCTGTTACCGATACGCCGAGCCATTCATTAGTTCTGTATCTTACATGATATCCTAAGACTAAACGTTGCAATGCTATAGCTCTACTGGTCTAACATCTTTCCTATCTTCAACAGATCGCACTCAGCTGAAAGTTCACGATGAGCAAACTCTAGAAAACTCCGGGAGTAGAAATTGATTAGGGGCGAGGGGGAAACTCATGCAAAATTTTAAGTATAATAAAACTAGATTCTACAACAAGTACAATAGGACTGCCAGAAATGTATCCAGTGTACTGCATTAATTTTAAAATATTTTATCTTCTTTCAAGATCTCAGTACCTCCCCTTTCTTTACAATTCATCGATGACGGCTCGCCAATGGAATTGGAAGAATTGAACAAGAATTGATGAAACCACTGAAGCTATTTGGACAGTAATGCTATATTAACTAGATGGATGCTATTTCTTTATCGCCGCTAATCGATGAAGACTTGCTACTAGGCCTATTTGAAAGTTTGAGTTAAATGAATTAAATACAACGTATCTGCTTTTAGTGAAGCAAATTAGTACTCGGCTGCTTTTTACAATATTGCATCTCTGCTAACGTGGTACTCGTATATGAAGTATTTTATATATCGTAGTCGCATGCTTCAAAATATGGCCGGCCTCAGGCATACTACTGTATTACTGTAGTGGAACTCTGATATTTGTCTGAACGGCTAGCCTACTGCCCAATCACGGACAATACGGCCTAATATAAATCAATCCATGCAAGTTTTACAACCAAGGCTGTAGCATCGTTAGATTTCTGGAGCGCGGTTACAGAAAAAAATGCTGATCGTAGATGAGATTAAATACAACTGAAAATAAAGCCATATATTATGTCCAAGCTAAGTCATGTTAATTTTCCACGAAATTTAGAAATACCGAAATAATGATCTAAAAACATAAATTAAAAGCAGCATTACTGGAAGTCGTTAATACGAAAATTATCTTCCATTAATTCTCATCCTTGAACTGGCTTTCCAATTAATGGATATTTATCATTTATTAGCTGGAGCCAGTGGCGATGTCGGTAAGATACTCGACCGCGGATCAGTAGGTGCGGGTTCAAATCCTGGGCTCGCTCGTCACTGTCATCGCTTTCGAGTGAGGAAATTGACGTTAACATTAACTTTTATTAGACTTTTTAACTAATGGACTTGATTTTGATTTCACATTGCTCAATGTCGTCATCAACATCGATAGCACACTACTTGTTTATTGCTGTCAAACTTTTGTAAACTTATTACAATAATAATAATAAAGGTTTAACGTGCATTTCATCATGCAACGATGATTTCACGGACTTTCCTCCATCACATGTCACTATAAATCGATTCACCCCGAACGATCTGAAAACATGTGCTGAGGAGAATGAAAAAGATCCTAAACGGTGCCGGTCTGGTGATCAAAAAACAGTCAGGCAAGACGAAAAAAGTCTATGGTGGAAAGCGATGTGTTTTCAACCTACAACGGAAAGTGGAAGTAGTAGAAAATGAGCGAAGATCAGTAGGCAGAGAGTTCCGAACAGTAGAAGCTGAGAATGAAATGAACGACTACTTAAAAAATGAACTCTCTGTCAGTTAAAAAAATTAACCTCTAGCTCCTCTTCCGTCTTTCCCCTCCCTCCTTCCAGCACAACTTCCACAATCATCCGTTTCAGCTCGACACATGTTATGAGACGTTACGTAACGTTCAGAGCGGGGCGTCTCAAGACTAACGCTCAGGTTGTACGTGGTTTCTATTATAGTGCGTGCTCGTCCGCTATTTGTTTCAGTGTCTGTCGGGATTGATAAGAAGTAATGAGTGTAAATGTGCATTTCCTATAGGTTGTAGAATCTGATGTAAATAGCCCATCAAGATCTTGACAGTCAACTCATTCATTTGAACTCATGAAGTAAATTTTGAGAATTCCTATCTTGCGTATATCCATGGCATGGGATACAATCGATTGTAGATTGTCAGTGAAGAAATTACCAAAATACAGTTGTATTACTGTAAGTCACTGGTAGGTATTTGTAACTTCTATTACTGTATTCCTTTGTGGCGTCAGGGCTACTGAAGAATTGACTGCACGTGCCGTAAGAGCCGAATAAGCAAGAACTAAGGAAGATAAATGTAAAACATCTCTGAAGCTATATTTTTCGCAAGCTCCATAACATATGACTGAGGAATGGCTTTTTATTGATGGATCTATGGAGTGCTCTTATACGAAGTGTGAAAGAAGACTCTGAGTATCAATATGCAACTAGAACCGGTCACTTAACAAAACACTAGAGAGAAAGAGATAAATATATTGTCACGATTATGCAATCAAGAACATTATTTTGTTGAACATCGTGAATATCATTATAAATATGCCAGTGCAGCAGAATTTATTTTAGCAACATCACTTCTACGATATCAAACTAAATGAAAGAAGTCACTCAATCAATCGATCATTCAATCAATCAATCAATCAGCAAAGCAATCAATAAACTACTCTACTACTATACTATGACGTCAAGAAATTCTTAACGGACTGATCAACTTCACGTATCATCACGTTGTCTTAAGTCGGTGGTTTTATTTAGCAAAAATCTAAAATTAAATAAGATCAAAAACAGTGCACAACCACTATGGAAGGCAAGAGCACCAATGCATTCAATACAGTAAAGACTAAAAGGGGTAGGCCTACCATATTTTCACCCAAGCTCATTCTATTGATAAACTTATCTTGCGTGATTCTTTTATTTTTGTTTTCCTCATCTTGCTAAGCTATCAAGATGCACTTGACGGATGGCACAGTGAATCTATTACATGATACAGTAACTGTTAATTTAATATGATACAATGTTATATAAAGATGTTTTCGTGCTATGTTAATAGATTATAGTGAACCACCGTTGAACGAAAGCCAAACGTCATTGATGTCGTAAATAAAATGCCTACTCGGATAGAACTCAACGAAACACTTTGGATATAATACCGGTATAAATAATTCACTATCGCTGTTCAGTATAGAAACACATCAGCGTTTAGACTGTTATGGGTCAGCTGTTTTGCAAATAGCCTAAGATCAATTTTATAACGCAGCTGGATAATAAATATATAATTATAATTATGTAATTGCTTAACTTCATTCGGATTCATCATTGAAGATGATAAGACAGGTGAAATTAAAAGTTATTTTTCATAGTGTATCAGATAAAATCAAGAAAGTCAACTATGCTGGATCGATAGAAGATTTAGTTGTACGTTTAACTGATAAAATGAAGTTCCAATTCGAATTCCTGCAGAACCTTTTCTGACACTATTAATTCAATGAGCACTGCAGTTCATATAGAAATTAGTGCACTCTGTGGTACATCTATATATTCAAGCACTCTGTTGTCCATATAGAAACTCATATGTTCTGTATTGCATACAAATTATTGAGAATCTATTACGTGTATTAGTACATGTATACTACATATTATGGGGTATAAACAAGAACATACGAGTGCTAAAGTAATACAAGAGAATGCAAATTAATATACCTAGTCTGCAGAGCTCGTCATCTAATAGGCCACTCTTAATTTCTGAAAGATAAGCTTATATTATGTTGAATTTATTTTAGGAACGTTGTAACATGGATTTAAAATTACTTGGGGTCAGTTTAGTAATAATAAATAGTAATAAAGGTTTAACGTCCGATTTGACATCATCCTCATACAACGATGATGTCAGGGACGTCCCCCCATTTCATGTCACTACAAATCGATTCACTCCTAACGATCTGAAAAAAACATGTGCTGAAGGGTAAGAAAAAGATCCTAAACCTATGAAATGTATGAAATATGGTTAATTTCCATGCTTCACACTCATATAATCTATGGACTTAATAGCGACTAAAATCAGGTAGAAAATCTGCACAAGAAGCTGGTAAAGTATTAATCGATATTGTTATAGAATCTTTAAATTGGAGATTAATTTTAATTTAAGCTAATTAAACTATCGATAAATCATTCGATGGGACTGGAGTGATGACGTTACAATCCTAAAACATCCCAATTGTCTCATTATAACTGTCAGTATCCATGAAGCAGAGTGTCCTTCACGAACAACGCAAATCCGAAATTTATTTGTCAACTGAAATGTTTTTTCTTACACTCTGCGGTTTGTCAGAATGAGTATGGAAATAAATAAAAAGGAATAGATTATTATTTGACGTGCTAAGTTATATTCATCAAAATGATGAAAATAATGAAAAAATCTAAAAAAATAATATAAGCAATTAATCAAGCAAAACTATATTTATATGGGATACTATTTCTTAACCTTTTTCTAATACGATTTTTAGGACTATGGTTATGATTCTTACGTATTTCAGTTGCCTATAAGAATAACTCACCTCAAATCCCTGTCTTCGTTGACTTCAGTTCATTGTAATACTGAGCAAAGATTGGAGCATTTTACGTGTAGAACATGAGTGCACTATATTAAGATTTTCCAGCATACTTCATAGGAAAGAATTTACAACGAATGTGGAGGACATAAATGATCAATCTGTCAATCAATGATGATTTAACCACACCTAGGTCAAGTGTGGTTAAGTATTTTGCTGAGGCAAAATAAATCAACCTGACCTACAACGTTTTGTGCCGTTAGTGAATAAAGTGTATATTCCACCTACGGTTTAGTAAGGTGAGGAAAAATCGACTGGAATGGTTGAATACATTCATTCATTGGGTGTAACCAGGAATTAACTGACCATATGGCATACGCCCATAGGCATGAAAAACTTTCCAAAAATTCAGGACATACACTGTGGCTTGCGTATTTTATTCCTCTGTACTTTACCGCATGGCCCAGCGTGCAATACATTTGAATTGCATACAGTTGGACTCGTCTTTGTATCCGGCTGGATTCCGTCTGTGTATATGATAGTAAAGATTAGGTAAAGGCAGCTATTACTAAGCCATCTTCTCTCTCTTAGTGCCCTGCCTACTGGCAGGTCCATGGTAATTAACGCCATCACTCTTCTCTATCTTTCGTTTTCCTCTTCATGTCCACATACGAGTGGATTTTTAAATCATCCGTAACATTCTTTTGATATAGGCCTACCATTATTTTTGGGGGATTCTGCTTTGACTAAGTGGGACCCCTATGCCTTCCTCAGCATCGACTAACATTTACTGGGGAGGGGCGTCATCCCCTGAGAAAACAATCCTGGTTGCCTCATCCTTCTTCTACATTAAAATTAGATTGAAAATTTTAAAGTAAATGTTATGGAAATATAGTAATGGATATTCTATGGTTTTCATGTATCGACCGGGATAGGTGGGTAGGTAGTGCGCTTTTCTTTGTGGAAGTAGGCTACGGATTTGATCATCAGAATACATGATCGAACTCGTTTAGCGTGGAATCAGTCAATTTTAATTACAAATAATAAATTAAACTTGTCTGAACTCAGTTTTACTAAATATTTATTGAGAAGCTAGCAAAATGATGAATAAAAAACTAATTGGTTTTTAAAATTTAAAACAATCATTACATAATTGTTTTGAAACAATCATGTAATGATCAATTAAATAATCTCATGATTTCTTTGCAAGGCTTCTTTGCGGAATAATTAGAAAGTAAATTATTTTAATGATTAGCTAATTTGGTAAATAGTTTATGGTTCAGCAGTTCTAATGACAGAAACTACATAAAAATATACTAAGATTATAGAGAACAAACATTTATACTAGTAAGATTCGTTCAAACAGAAATTTCTAAATCGTATGTCCTATTAAAAATCTAGCAATGTTTTTCGAATAAAAATTCTTCGAAAAGAAAAACAAGGAAAACAAATTAATTGACACTTTTCTAACGATAACAACCGATTTAAATGGTTATCATTTAAAATATCTTCAAAAGGTTAAACTGATCTAAATATTCTTCCTATTTCAATACAATAAAGAATTCCTGATGGATATGATACATGCAGAAAGAATACATGTCTGCGCTGAGAGCTGATGCATTGTAACACTCAAGTTACTTGGCAGTAAAGAATTAATCCGGTATTCTTTCTTTATCTCGGATAATTGAAATCGATAAAAACTTCACTGTCTTTCTTACGATATTTCAATTCGCATCAACCAATCATAACTTCGCTAAACCCTCCCGAATGATTAATACTGGCAAAGTTTGGATACTTCGTCAATATTCTACGCAACAAATATTTTGTGGAAAATCGGAAACATTCTGGATTCCAGCTTCTTAGAAATTAATTATAAGCGCATATTTACCGACACTATTTACCTTTACAGTCGAGACGCCCACTCGTTCGTAGGTTTATATCGTAGTATGATGATAGTGAAAGAAAAGAATAGGGAAAACGCCGCATGCGCCGCACGCGGCGTGTTGACGTACTGTTTCTAGGAGCGGATTTCACGTTAGCACTGAAGCGAGATATGATTGATGTCAGTTCGTTAGTGCATATAAAGAGAGGAATTCCGCAAAACGGACTTTCGCGTAAGACAGTAGAAATAAACTTCAATCAGCCGCTGCTTTCTCGTCGGCAACCTGTGGCCTATTCAAGAGTACAAAGAGATGGTTGGATAATCGGCTGTTTTAAGGTGAATCGGCCGAGATATAGTAAACAAAATTCTGACACTCACTTTGAACTTTGAAATCTTATTCGAAATGAAAAGAATGAGGTTTCAGAATACAATTAATTTATCATGCTCTATGTACACCACTGTATAATTGACTTTATATTTAGATATTTAGAATTTTAAGTCAACCAACCAACAGAGAACTGTACTCTCATTCATGATGACATTCGGTTATTTGAAGCCAAAGTAATGCAGCAATCAATAAAGAAAGGATCTTAAAATTTATGCGAAATTAAAAGACATAAAGCAAAGACAACAATTATTTTCTGTATCTCTACTCTCATTTATCGATGCAAAATAAATAGACATGTAGGCCTACTTTTAAATTTTAATCGTCACTTTTAATTGATCACACGATCAGTTGCACTGGCAGAAGAATGAAAATTATAGCTTCTGCGTTTGATCAAATAATTTCAACATCTTACAGGAAGGGTTTTACATTTCTTTTATAAATATCTCGAGTATCGAAGAGCTATAATATCTGACATGTATATTGTAACATAACATAACATAACATAACAACAATTAGAGTGCTACAGTCATCAATGACGACATCGAGCACTATTGAGACAAAATCAAGCCGGCGAGCATAAAGAAGGTCCAAAAGCATAAATAATGTCCAAAAGCATAAAGAAGGTCCAAAAATAACGATTATATGTACATGTATAGTAACGATTCTGCGCAGACAATGCGCATGAATGTCTGTGCATTAGTAACGGTGGTTCTGCGCAGACATTGCGCTAGAATGTCTGTGAATCCTATAATTTGACTGACACGACTCTATAGTTTCGAGAACATAACTAAAATATAATCCTTTTAAAGCAGTCTTTCGATTGGCTAAATATTCCTTTTCAAAGGTCTCACGTCATGATATTTTCATTTCAAAGGTCAATGTATGACCATCATTCTCGGTTAACAAAATTTTAAACTCCAGAGTCGCTCTCATAATACGACAAATAATTATTTTAAGTAGGTTAATAAAGCAGAACAGACCTTCGAAAATCCTAAGAACAAATCAACTCTTAACAACTAAAGTTGTATTTAACATAGATGTGTATTTAACGTTTCTAAGATGCACACTTTAACTATGAGAGGGTCAGAGATTTGAATCGAAGGCCTTGCAACTGGATTCCACGCATTCTCCATAAGTCACACCTACCAATAAGTTACATAATATATACATGTAAATGTATGATGTATGTATTTTTTAGTATTCTGCCAAGTGACAGTTCTAAGGTAAACACATTCACATTCCTAACCACATTATGTCTTCACGCTACTTAGAGAACTCCTACGATTAACAAGTTTATTCTTTCACAAAATGCCATGCTAAATCCACTCCCTAATGCAACCAACAGCTTTGCAATAATCTGGCTTCCGGTGTGGTTTTCCGTTTTCCTCCTTAGTTCTTGCTCTTTCGCCTCTTATGACGCTTGCAGTTTGCGTTTGGTCTCTTCTTCAGCTTCCCCATACAACACGGGAATATTATATATTATACGTATATATGAACAGGTTTTTTTCTACATATTCGATACATTATAGTATTAACTGTGTCAGGACATAAAATACAGCGGATGTCCAGCTTTCAAGGATAATACGCTCCGGATTCTAAGCACCCGGATGCGTTCAACTCAGAGTTGCCAAGCAAAACGATTACGGATTTCCGGTAACAAATCTTTCTTAACGTGGGCGAGTACTAGCGGTATGAGTATGTTGCAATCTGAGACCTCCATCATTGCGATATTTATAGGCTGCATAGCCGTCCTATATTTCCGACAAATTAATTAAAATGATCAATTTTGATCGTATTGAGAGTAAAGGTTTTTACTCTATTTATCACTTGACTTATAGTTTTACTAACCACTTAGCTTACTTTACCAACACGCATAGTGCGTCTTGTAAAAGATATTGTTTACAACATTTCTGAAATGATCTTTGGATTAGGAAACAGACGATTTTAAATATTAATTATTCTTTGAAGTGGCTTAGTTTTTTGTATAGATAATCCTCAATATCGGCATTATTATTCTCGACAAACACAATAATGGCTATTAAAATCACTATTTTAAAAACTCAATCTCAAAATAAGGATTCATATTGCTCGCTTAGTTAATCTTATTTTCTTAAATTAAACTTAGATGAGTCTTGGAAGCTAAAAATTCCCATCGGAAATTATTTCAGTTAGAGAAGTGTAAAACTATAAATAACTGGTTTAATGTCAATAATTCATATCACAGAACTTCCTATAGTTACTTATCTTAAGCGGAAGATCTAATACGAGCATATGCCCATCCAGGGTATTCTAATCCTGGGATGTAATTTCTGTTTAACTCAGTGTGGCATTGTTAGATGATTCGATAAAGAATTCGTAAAGAAAGGATGGATAAAAGCAGATTGATAAATAAAAACACAATACTCTTTGTCTAAACTCTGGCCTATTTAATCCATTTACTCCTGGCGTAGAACACTTTCTTTCCTAATGTTGTTTTAGTTCAGGTGTTGAAAAGCCACATCTAAGTTTAACGTCTGTTTCCGTATCACGGTTATTCTGCCAACATGGATGACGCTCGTCTGCGCTTCAACACTAGGACCCACTCATTATCAAGTAAATTCACTTACAATTAAACCAACGCCGAGTCATCGATGTGATGATATAGTAATGGTACTCGTCTACAGATGTACATGTATGTTCAAAAATATCAGTGACAAGGTGTTCGATGGGGCAACCACAATTTTAATTACATACGATTATCATATCTCAAATGCTTAATTATGAAATAAAATTAAAAATTCAAAGAAAAGTTACAAAATTTTCTTCCGTTAAAGACGAACGACAGGGAAATATGTAAGCAATTAATTATAGTAGTCGGTCAAAGAGAAGCGCCAATAATTAATTAGTTATAATGAGGAATATATGGAGATTATTGCAAATACATTGAAATTATTGTTGTATTGATTCTCTAGACTCTTCTTAAATTCTAACTGTATCACTCAACGCACGTAATTCAACAAGAACACTCAGCTTATTAAAAAGGGTCGTGTAACCAAGCAATAAGATTAAAGCAAGTGTATGTATATTAAATAAAACATGAAGTATAATCTGACATAATAGAAAATTCAGGCCAACATAGAGTGCGATAAATATAAGTATAAAGTGTAAGTATTTTGTGGCATAGCTATGCCAAAAATTAGATGAAGCTGCGCTAGTCATAGGAATCAGTTGAAACAGCTGCACTTATTTATTAGAATCAGGTGAAGCTGCTGCAATGGTTATTAGAATCAGGTCAAGCAGTTGCAACTAGTTATTAGAATCAGGTGAAGCAGCTGCAATTAGTTATTAGAATCAGGTGAAGCAGCTGCAATTAGTTATTAGAATCAGGTGAAGCAGCTGCACTTAGTTATAAGAATCAGGTGAAGCAGCTGCACTTATTTATTAGAATCAGGCTAAACAGCTGCACTGTGTCATAAGAATCAGGTGAAGCAGCTGCACTGTGTCATAAAAATCAGGTGAAGCAGCTGCACTGTGTCATAAGAATCAGGTGAAGCAGCTGCAATTAGTTATTAGAATCAGGTGAAGCAGCTGCACTGTGTCATAAGAATCAGGTGAAGCAGCTGCAATTAGTTATTAGAATCAGGTGAAGCAGCTGCAATTAGTAATGTGACAAAGCTCTCTTGGGTGACCAGATGAAGGGGGGGGGGGTGGCACTGGAATACCTGTGGGGGATAAAGAAAGCAAACAAAAGCTAATCGGAAATGGATGAACAGAGGGGAGAAGGATTCAACCAACTTCCGGATGTCATCCACATCAACATACCACTTGTGATATGTAACATGCGCACATCGGCAAACACAGGGATAAACATGCAGGGAAGAACATGGGCAAACACTTAGGCAACTAAATAGACGAAAACGCAGGTAAACGCACAGGTGTCTACATAGAAGAATGCATATGGAAGCACCGAGATGAACCTACAGGCAAATGACAATTTAGGGAGATGGTATAGCGTAACGGTTAGAGTGTTCGCCTCGGATACAAGTGGCCTGAGTTCAAAGCCCAGGTCAATCAACAATGGCTGCATATCCCATTAGGACCATGAAAGTTTAATCTTGTTTCGGAGCTGCTCTATCAATAGCAAAGAAATGGTTAACCATGGAAAGGATTAATGATAACCAGCCAGGAACCTGTAAAGCGGTCTCGAAGACCGGACACTAACCCTGACACGGCTATAATAATTGTCGGAGGTTAATTAAATACACCAGATAACATCAAAAGAAAATATAAAGGAAAAATATTTATATGTGGAACTACAGAAGAGAATATATAGGTAAACCTAGCTGAACACACAGGCGAACACACAGATAAACACAAAGATAATTATACAGGTAAACACACAGTTAAACATAAGGTAAACACACAAGTAAAAACACAGGTAAACACACAGGTGAACACAAATGTAAACACACAGGCAAACACACAGGTGAACACGCAGATGAACACACAGATAAACACACAGATGAACACACAGGTGAACACACAGGTAAACACACAAACACAACAATACACGCATATATACAAGCAGGTACATGAATGCAAAGCATCACGCCAAAGTATCTCATCCTGAGTGTGATCCCAATGAAATGCCGAATCAAGACGAAACATCAACAGATACTGAGACTCTTTAAAACCCTAACTCATTTCCAGGCAATAGGGATCATGTTTACTCTGATTTAATTCATAAAACAACGAATATTTTAAACAGAAAATTTCAATGAAATACATTGTAACAGCAAGAAAGCGCGGCTTAGCAGAATTAATAAAATCACTTGGGCGCATTTATGTGATAAATAGGTCAGATACTTCAGTGCATAACTAATAACTCACAGTGCAGTAGGAAATTAGTGGGCTGAAAGTATAAGTCTATTACTCATAATGGGGGGGGGGGGAGCGATCGCCTTAGTTATCCTTCTATTCTGATTTTATAAGCTTAAAGAATCATTCACTTGCAATTACTTCCATAGTTTGGAGACTTCTGCTAAGCTGTTGTGTGATGAAATACTGGATATCTAGAATCATTAAGACAAAATCCTTGTGAGGTTTCCCTTCGTTCATCTACGCTGCATGTATATGTGTCAGCTGTGTGGTAGGCATTATGCAATCGTGGGCATAACTAGAACGCCTAGAATTGTCGTGACACAATTTGTAAGGCTTACAACAAAGCTTGCTAGTACTAAAGTTTGTTATACTCTCATTCTCGACAATATAATAATAACAACAGTTAGAGTGCTACAGTCATCAAAGACAACATCGAGCACTATTGAGACAAAATCAAGCCGGCGAGCAAAAAAAAAGAAGATCCGAAAACGGTGCAAATTCAAAAATCCAGAAATTCAGTCCAAAGTAAAGGGAGTTAAAGAAAAGGTGGTTTAGGCGCAGGTCGCTGCTCATATCAAGCTATATCGCACCAAAGTCAATCCGGAAGGGGTCAAATATGTATAAAGTATCATATAAACTGGTAATATTTGATACCATGAAATCCAGTCTAGGTCTTTCTATAAGTTAGCTTTAAATAATACATGTATATGCTAAAATTGATAGAATGCGAAAACAACTTAATAGAGATTATAATCTGCCATGGGCAGACGCTCCTTCGATATGGAACTCCCTGCCATATCATATTATTATTATTGCAATATAGTATTGGTACTTTGCTTGGCAAGCTAAAACCCATCTCTTTCCGCCATAGGTCTAAATTTTGATACTCTTGCTTTGGATCTTGGACTTGCACTGTTTTGATCTTGCTTTCTCTTATGGTCTCTGTGTACTCAGTCGTCATCGTGTGGTGCTTTGGCACCTCTTTATGTAGAGTCTGCAAGAGACGTCCCTGACATTGCCTTACGGCGAGGAACCGGACGTTAAATTCATATTGATATTGATTGATTGAGAGAGAGAGAGAGAGGCCTCTAGCATTTGCACCAGTCCTCTCCAGTGACCACATCCCCTGCACACTTTGTTAATGTCGGAGGTTTCTAAAAGTACGTACATCTTGTGCAGTTTGAGATGTCATTTTAAATGTAGAATAACTGCGCATAATTGATATCATAGCAAGGGTCTCTTAGTAGAATTAAATAATTGTAACAGTACAAATAAAGATGACTCATTGTATTAATATGAATTTCAAAATTAAAGCTTTAAAAAGAAACCTCAATTTCCTTCAAATATCATTTTGTAAGTTTCAATATTAATACTTAGAACTGCACATACAACAATGTACTTGTGATGAATATTATATGTAGGTATTGATATTTTGAAATGGAATTTCGCTAACTTTTTTTCTGAAATTATGGGATTTTATTAGAAATTCTTTTGCGATCGACAAAGTAAAATCATAAGGGTATAAGACTTAGAAAGTCTAGAGGATCTAAATTCGACCTTACAAAACCCTTAAATGAGCGATATTAGTAAATAATTATAGATTCTAACCACTCGTTGAATTAAATGGTAGACACAAGCGCAACAATCATTCTGAAATATAGAATGCAATATTACACAATACACCAAGTAAAAATTGTAGTTAAAAATGATCGATTCAATATAAAAATCTCTAAAATTCTTTAGGCCTATATCATTCTCAACTGCAAGTGGCAATACGGTTACATATTCATAGCATACGTCATTCTCGCCCAATTCTACGGTGACAGACATACGTTTATGCACACGCACACACACCTTCAGATCTGCTCGAAATATATTTCCTAGCAGCGAAGCAAATATTTTATCATATCCTTTCTAAGCTCAATAACACTCAAGTTTCACGCAGTTGGTTTAAGTTTGGCTTCTCTGAACTTTTGGAAGTCCCCTCCCCCTCCCCTCCCCCTTCTCTCTCTCTCTTTCTCTCTCTCTCTCTCTCTGAATTAATCAACAACCTAAGGCTTCTTCACTCTTTAAGTTTCGACGTAGTTTTAGTGACCACTGATGCACTTCATGTTTATTACAAAATCTTTTATACTCTGAATTTATCCAGAAAATATACCAGAGCATAAAAATAAATTTTTCGTATATAAATAGTCTACTCTATTAAACAATTCTGTTAAATTATTTTAAATCATAAATAACTGTTTCTAGACAATTAATATTGGATTATTCTGCTATCTGATTATCTGTTATACCGATTATATCCGCTTTCAAATTCGCAAAGCCGGTTTAAACCCGTTCATTACATATAATTGCTATTTACTTTAAGCAACATACCACCAAATATACGTGCACTGCGGTGTATTATTAGGCCTATATGTGCATATACATGCGCCTACATATTATATATATATATATATATATATATATATATATATATATATATATATATATATATATATATATATATATATATGATTGTACATGGGCCAACGTAATACATTCTCCATACATTTTACGCGTGTTTCGGATTCTTTTTTTTCAACAACAATGAAAACCCCAGAATAAATTTCATCTGAACTTTCGAGGACAGGTCCCTATAGGTTGCGGATCATTGCAATTTAGATTATCTTTAATCTTCAATCTCCACCCGGATCCAAGATCAATGTTATAGTATCGATTTTGAAGGAAAAATCGAGTTTAGTGTTTTCTACCACCTCTGTACTTTCTACATATGCGTCTTACATAAGCACTATGTATGACGCATTTTTATGGTACTATGAGTGCCCTAAAGAATCGTCACTATTTTACATTCAAAATATATCTAATGACTTAAAATCCTTTGTTGGGTTTGACTGTAGGATTTTATCACCTTTGCTTTAGCTTAATAGCTATAAAGCTAAGTTTAACGTTTGTTCAAATATCATAAGAGATACTGTCAGAGAATATTCAGCTGAGATTCGAACCGATGGTCACCTGCCTGTTTGCAAGCGTGCTATCAGTTCGGCCATCCAACCTGTATATAACACGACTATCAATTAATATTTCTGCTATCGCTATATAGGCCTACTGCTTTTGATGTTTTGAAACAATGAGAAAACATTTAAGTAACTTTAGATTACTATCGTGTTGAAGCAATACCATTTGTAAGCTGATAAAGCTATTGTTAACGTCAGTTTCCTCACTCGAAAGCGATGTCAGTGACGGGCGAGCCCAGGATTTGAACCCGCACGTACTGATCCGCGGTTGAATATCTTACCGACATCACAACTGGCTCCAGCCAGTCCTTAAGCTAATCCTTCTATCATCATTAATAAGTTATAAAGAATTATATTAACTAATAAATTAATAAGTTACAAGGAATTATACATGTACTAACTCCTATCACTGGCTTACACCCTAAGATGAGTGTCAGTAAAATTTTAGTTTCGAGTAAATCGAACTAATTTGTAAATTTGGAAGCTTCTTTGTTGCAGTAGATCCCTTCACAAATATTTCCAATTTTGACCCAAATTGGTTGCCGCTATTGGCTTCAGAATAAGATATTTTGAAATTATGTTTTTTTAATATTGTTAATCAGGGGTATCGTAAGCCCCATATTTTTTATTCTCTACCTCTGTTGTTGACAGAGAGAAAAGGCTATTATTTGTTTTGCACATTGTTGACCTTACGCTGCAGCTTTCTATAAATATATACTTCTGCAAGTGATATATTGTGTGATGAATTGAATTGCCGACACAATAGCAGTTGCAGCAATGAAGAGGGGCAAATAATCATTTGATAGCGCGGGATTTTGGACGTATTGTGAAGACGGCAATCCCAAGTGTGTCAAAGCTCACACCATGGCGCCGGATTTCTGATCCTGTCCCAGATTAACGATGTCCCTTCAAAGATTTTTCTTTCATACCGATTCCATATTATTCTGAATTTTGATCTTCAAAATACTAGTATGTCAATTTGTAGTTTGGAGACAATTAATAAGTAACCAAAAGTAGGCCTAATAATAATGAATAGATCTATAAGTAAAATACTAGAAGACAAAAATGAAAGAAATGAAAATGAGTTAAAATGAAAAGGAGTTAAATTTGAAATGAGATAAATAAAAAATGAGTTGAGTAGAAAACGAGTTAAATTGAAAAAGTGTTAAATTGGAAATGAGTTAAATCAAACATGAATTAAATTCGAAATGATTTAAAATGGAAATGAGTCCAAATAGAAGGTATGTTAAAAAATAATGTTTAAATTGAAAATTAGTTAAGTTGAAAATTGAAAATGAGTTAAAAAGAAAACGATTTAAATTTAAAATAGATAAATTAGAAAAGAGTTATATAACTGAGTTAAAAGAGCTAAAGCTGGCAAAGCTAATGTTAACGTCAGTTTTACTCGAAAGCGATGTCAGTAATGGGCGAGCCCAGGACTTGAACCCCGCACATGCTGATCCGCGATCGAAAACCTTATCGACATCGCCACAGGCTCCAGCCAATAGAAAATAGAAAATGAGTTCAGTTGTAAATGAGTTAATAGAAAATGAGTTCAATTGTAAATGAGTTAATAGAAAATGAGTTCAATTGTAAATGAGTTAATAGAAAATGAGTTCAATTGTAAATGAGTTAATAGAAAATGAGTTCAATTGTAAATGAGTTAATAGAAAATGAGCTCAATTGTAAATGAGTTAATAGAAAATGAGTTCAATTGTAAATGAGTTAATAGAAAATGAGTTCAATTGTAAATGAGTTAATAGAAAATGAGCTCAATTGTAAATGAGTTAATAGAAAATGAGTTCAATTGTAAATGAGTTAATAGAAAATGAGTTCAATTGTAAATGAGTTAATAGAAAATGAGTTCAATTGTAAATGAGTTAATAGAAAATGAGTTCAATTGTAAATGAGTTAATAGAAAATGAGTTCAATTGTAAATGAGTTAATAGAAAATAAGTTAAAATATAAAACGTGTTAATTTAAACATCGTTAAATATAAAATTAGTTAAATGGAAGATATTAAGACTTGATCACCGGACCGGCTTTCGTTTAGGACCTTACTTATCCTCTGCACATTTCTTTTGCAGATTGGTTTGGGTGAATTGATCTGCAGTGATATGTGCTGAGGCTACGTCCCTGGCATCATCCTTGGATGAGGAAACGGACGTTAAACCTTTATTGTTATAATAATAGTTAGTAGTATTATTATTAAGCAAGAGCCTAGTAGAGCATTAGGGAACGCCATCAGAAAATTTACTTTTCTGATGGCTTTACAAAGTAAATACACAGTGTATGCTGCTGGTATTAACTTATTGATGTTATTTAGAAAGCTTTAAATGGAATAATAATATTGATATATACCTTAGAGCAGCAATGTGGTGCTTGATTAATGAATCATTCTCAGTTTTGTGTTCAATCTATCTCTCATGACACGTGCATTTTCCTGTTGGTGTATTGTGTATTGGCCCAGACATAACAGGGGAAATGATTATGCAAGGCATATACAATAGACGTGCATGCCTAAATTAAATAGAAAATATTAGTTACTATAATTACAGCGCATTCTTATATTCTTTCTCTCTCTCTCTAGTGTTCTATCAAGTGGCAGGTCCAATATACATATTTATACTCAGTTTAGGCTTTATGCTCAATGAGGAGCATTCCATTGATCCATTAATTAATTCCTTCAAAAAAGGATCTTCTTATCCATACCATATGTAGCCTATAGCTTGAAAATTATATGGTTTCTGAGGTGGCTTTTCGTTGCCTTCCTCAGTTCTTGCTCTGTTACCTTTGATGACATGTTCTTTAACCGTTGTTCTATTCTTGAGTGTTCCGGATACAACATGGGAAGCATCTATTATATACATCGATTAATATACATGTATATAATATTAGCGTTCTTATTAACAAATATAGAAATTAATACTAACTCACTACTGTCTAATAAGATTGAATTCCATGCAATAATCCATACACTTCCGTTTTTAACCATGTTTTTCATGTCCAAAATCAAACATCTGTTCACATAATATTACGCAGGTTTTCGTGAAATTCTGCTGATGCAACTTGCTAAACGATTTTTGTATGCCAAGCCGTTAACACAAAGAATATGATGATGGAGATAAATGACCAGCAGTCGTAAGGATTGCATTAGCAGTGGAATATCGTTCATCGAATCCTTTCATTCGAATGGTCACATTCACATCTCAACAAATTGAGACTAACTGCAAACCTGGGCCTTTTTCGGTGTTGGATGATAATTAATTTGATGATAATTTTCACCTTCACTTCTCAATCAATCAAGCAATCAATAAGAATTTAACGTCCGGTTCCTCGCCATAAATAATTTTCAGGGACGTCAAACACTTCTGCACGGGAATATAGATTGGGACTGGTTTAGATGGCATATTCACAAAAGTTGTTGTGTATATACTGTATATAATAATTTTACATTTTGTGGATTCAAATAATTGTTTCTAGCTTTGGTCGCTGGGCTCTTGCTGAGGACTAAAAGTTCTGCAATAAATTGATTCATTGCTTAAATTTATCAGCAATAATAGGTTTTTGAATACTGAGTTTCTGTGTAGTCACACGTTGTGATGTATCCAAAGATACATCCACAGGTTTTATGATACCTTAATATCACAGTTGACTTTCTCAGATATCTTTATATCACAGCCAACGTTTTTTGATATCTTAATATCACAGCTTAGGTTTTATGATACCTTAATGCCACAGCTGACGCTTATGATACCTGAATATCATAGCTGACGATTTACATGTATACTCGCAGATCCTTGGCTGCTTTTAATCAAAGTTATCTACAGTCACAGAGATATTGCTGTGCCAAAATCTATATTAAATTAAAGCGAAATTGATTTAGTTGTCTGAAATTTACAATCTACTGCTATAAAATGCAACTACACTGCAACCTTGGAATGCCTCTGCCAACTCAACAGCGGCGCTATGAACCGAGTACACTTGTCGAGCATCTGACAGATGTAGAATACGAGAGTTTTATTCCCCGCAAAACAGTCAAATAGTGCAAACATTTCCATTCTCACCCACTTGTCCTTGACACTTCTCGCACTTGAGGCAGTTTTCTACGCCCGATGTGCCAGTTTTATGATTTTAAACAAACTATCACAATGATACTTGTAAATTTGAAGTCTGCTCTAATGAAAGTAACACAGAGGTATGTGCATCGAAGCAGAGATTTTAAACAGAGATTTGTATACAGAATACATCTTGTCTATGAAGAATCTACGACCTCGTATTTTTATCACTTTGATATAAGAAATGAATTGCATTTGACTTGTAATAACTGTCAATAATTGATCGAATAATAACTGATTTTGTCAGCCTAAGCGCCAATTTAATGCAGACATTGGATGCAAAAACAAGGTACAATTATTTTCGTCTCAATTCTATGATCTATAAAATATGATTCATTGCTGTATGAGACATGCATCATTATTATTTTTAAGTAACTGTACTCTACGGTTTCTCTTGTCTTCGCCGAATTGTAGGTCCAACTAAAGTTCATACTATCGCACGTAGTCTGCCGTCTTGCTCACCTTAGAAATCCAAGAGATTTAAAACTTTAATTTTTTTAAATTATTCCGTATATACTGTAGTTACACATATGACAACCGCGCGTGTTTACAAAGTTTCTTTCTTGGTTGAGGTTTTTATAGTTTTCGTTATTTCCTCCTTTCCCCTCCATGGTTATTAATGATCGTTGCCTTTTGTTGGCGCATCGATTGCAGCCGGCGAGGATTTAAGAATAACCTTCCATTACCCTCGGGGATTACTTTTCATTCAACGCTGTCAACATTCGGTCATCCAAAGTGGTCGCCCACAAATTACTAACTAATTACTGAGAGCAACGTAGTTCTACTCTTTCAATTGACTCGCAGCTTAACCGAGTGCGCTATATCCCCTCCTCTAAAAATATGACAACTGGGGTGATTTTGCTTTACCTTCTTCAATATCAATATTAGTTGCCTCATGCAGCACAAGTATTACGCCATAAGTGTCTATTGAAGTAGCGAGGACATAATTACATATATCTGTAAAGTACAGATATACATGTATGCTATTCAAATATTCATAGTTGTGTGGTATATGTGTATGTACTGTGTATGATATTTATTATCTGAGATTATAATTGATACACTGACATCTTATTTGAAGATATTTACAAACCTTAGACATCGTGCTTTAGGACAATTACAAACCGTCCTATTATATTAGATTAGAAGACACTGAAGCATTTACTATCGAATGTATGACGTAAAAAAGCTGGCAAAGCTAATATTAACGTCAGTTTCCTCACTCGAAAGCGATGTCAGCACGATACATTTGAACGAATATAACGTATTTAAAGGAATATCATCGTCGCAGGTTGCGCAAGCGATTTCTTTCTATATACACTCATTATACATTTTTTCTTTTTCATTAATTTATTCTTCTAAATTCTTCTTCTTATAAATTTATCATTTTTAATGTTTGCTAATTTCCACATCGACTAGTGTTTATCATTGAATCAATGCAATAATAAACATAAATAAGCTCAGATAATAACAATAACTACATGTAGCAGTCAACATCGTCCTTAAAACAGTGAGCACAACGGAGTCAATGCCAATACGTCTATCAGTATTAAAGATTCGCTAAGCCGTGCAAGGAGATGGATACCATCAGTCTAAGGAATACATCTCGTTAGGAAGTCCGAAGATATTCGTGGCATCGACACGGCGTTAGCTGCAAGTTCTTCGCTCGAGAGCGTAAAACAGCCATTGCGGGCGCTGTAACAATCAGCGATAAGTGGATTACAAGGTGGAGGTCCGAGTTTATCGCTTCGAAATGGATGTAACAATCGCGAGCTGAAATTTGTAAGGAGTAGGTCAATACTGATTGTCGGAATTTCTCTAGACTGGAATTGCGTGTGTCTTAACTGAATGGTTTTAGTTTATCTTTTGGGTTTAAAATGCTCGAAGTCATTATGGATTGTCATAATAATAGTAAAGGTTAAAAGTCCGTTTCCACATACAAGGATGATGTCAGAAAAGTCATCCTTCTTGTAGCATTCCAATCGTTGTGGCCTTTAGTCACTATCCAAATGTTGTACGCAAAGCTCTCTTTATATCCGTCAAAGATTTTATCCCTTGTTACCCTTGTGATACCGTCAGAGAGGTTAGACCATTAGACTAAACTTACTAGGCTTAAATGTTTCATAAATCTATCAACTAAGCTAAAAAGCTCTACCATAGCCATTTAGCAGGAGTCATGCTACAGTCATGTCCTGTAATAGTCCTGTGTTTTTCCAATTGCTAAGCAACTACATTCTCTGTTGTTGCGCATATCTGAACCGGTTTATCCTTTTGGATATGTAGGCAAACGTCGTATGTCTTTTCCAATCTGTGTTTCTGAATTTCTCTTCACACATTTTGAAGTTCGACACACCCTTCAAGGCAGTCATTACCTAGCAACTTCAGTCTTCGCTTTCTACGCTTCGCTTTCCAGTCCATTTAAGGAGGCATATCATTCAACTAAAGGTCGTCTTAGGATTTCATAATGATTTTATCATTGCAAAGGTTTCGCAACAGTTTTTTACTCTGACACTTCCAAATTTTTAACTTTGTACCCTACTAAGAATCTCTTCACAAAGTATTCTAGAATTGATATTACGTCAGGACTTTCAGTCTATTTTGACTAGTCTCATCTTAATTTTTCGCGGTACCATACATTATATTGTGTACCTTATCTGTCAATGTTGTTCTTTTCAAACATTCCCAATGTTACTCTTATTAGTGACGTACTCGATAAGGCTATGACTTTCTGGATCGCTTTTGATTTATGATTTTACGAACGAGTGACACGTAACAATTGTCAGTTGATCAATTAGTAAGTAAATTTACAAGTTCAATGTTAAGTTTTACAAAGGTGCAGCAATTAGTTCTAAAACAAGTTCAAACTGCCTGTAATTTATATGCATTCTAAACTTGTATCGAATTCTCTGTATTTCTGAATATCTCGTTACCTATACAAATTCATCAAAATTATTTCTATGATTGTGCCACAGAACTTATATTTCATGGTGATTCCTTCCATCATCACAAATATAAACTTACAATTCTAGATTAATTACATTTTCTAGCTTTACTATGACAATAAATAAAACGATGGTGCATTCGTTTCCACTGTACTAATTTGACTCATCTATACTTATCTTAATTGCAAATCCTTCCACAAAAACATTATTTTCACCTAATACGTCTCAGCTAGTAGCCAAATATTTAAAAATCCTGTTGTTACTATCTGTATCTCCCATTGCTTACTAACAAATTAAAAGATCCTTTCCACCATATTCATTTTTACCTAGACTTCTATAAATATGCATCTAGATATAGGCATATTCAGATCAGCATTTTACTTTTGGTAGCTCTTTTTTTTCTTTAAAATCTTCTTTACAAAAAATAAACATGTGTAGTGAATATCTTATTAGATTCATCAATTAGCACACATGAGTATTTTAGTTTGTTTTAATGTATTGTAATAGGGTTGTGTCCCCCGTGTTGCGTCTGGATTTTTTGAAGAATAGATCAATCGGTGACTGCACGAATCGTTGTAGGCGACTAAAGCACTAAGATCCAAACAACGTCAGAAACGGCATTCAGCTGGAGAGTGCCTATGCTCCAGAAATATATCTATGGAACAGAGAGGAGTGGAGAAGGTCTATTCGTATCCCGACCCTAGTTAAACTGGGATTAAGGGAAACACGATGATGATTATGATGATGATGATGATGTTGTGATGGGGCATAGTAAGTTCGGTGTTTATTCCAGTTTTTATATTATCCTTGCGTGCACAGCCGTTCAATGGACTCACAGATGACTTGAAAGAGAACGATTGCCTGCTTCATAAAGGCATTAAATGTTTAAAAGTTATATTTAGAGTCACGAGTGTGAAGAGGTCACTGACGAACAAATCGTCTAATTTCTGAGTAAGCGATAGGCTCAAAACTTCGTAATGGCACCTTATGAATGTGTTCTCAATGTTGTCGTGGAGTGGACAACATCAGCACTCTATTGTGTAGTTGTTATTGTTATGGACTAATTTATTTCATTTCGTAATATCATAATTCCCCGTGTTGTGCTCGGTTGTGGTTGGACCACTGCAGAAATTGAGCAACAGCAAACAATCTGCCGCGTGTACGTAAGAGGAGACTAAAGGCAGGAGCTAGTGAAGGCAAGAGGGGACCCACCTCATCCTGATATATTTTCCTCCAGGATTAAATGGTAATTAATCCATCTAAATGAGGAAGGCAAGGGGAAACCATCTCAGAAGCCATACTTTTTCCAAGCTATATGCTACATAAGGTATGGATAAGGCATAGACTTTGTGAAGGATTAACTTGCTGATCTAAGGAGTGCTCCTATGGGGCGAGAAAACAGACTTTGAGTATGAATATGTACCTTGAACCTGCCACTTGGCAGTGCACTGAAGAAGAAGAAGAAGAAGATGATTATCATAATATCGCAATCATTAGTTACATGAGTTGGATTTGTTTGATCCAGTTATGTTTTCCTGAATTCGCAGGTCTACACCTTTACAAATAATTCAGTAAGCCTATATCATTCACAAATGGACATGTTAGTATTCTAATGAAGACTAACTGTACAAGTCATGAATGATTTCTAATTTTTGCTCATGCAAAAAGCTTTTAATTTTATTGATCGTAGCACAGCCTGTGAACCCGGTGTTCTATGCGTCATTGACCGGTTTTCGAGATAAAAAAGGCTATAGCTTTTTTAGCCTATGAAGTTAGAATTAGCGAGGCAAGTAACAGAATTATTTCAGAAAATCAATTTTCAGGATGACATCGCCATCACCGTATTGGTCGTTTTTCATGATATGCTTTTTGAAACATTAAAAATCTAACCGAATGTGAAAACTAATACATAAAAAATACAAACTAATACAAACTACATTGTTTACGCCGTACAGCCTGCATTCCGTTATAGGTCCATTCTAAGCGAATGAATGATAACTATAAAATACTTGTTCTTTTAGTTTCTAAGTACAGTGGCAATTGAACCCAGTAAGACTTGAAGTAGATCAGATCAGTTTTATGTCAAGTGAAATTTTAATATTTAAAATCAAAGTTTTACCTATTGCATAGAAGGATCCATTACTGTTGTTTCTTCAGTGACATCAACGACGGTTAAGATTTCGAATAACGTGAGCACGGTGTAGGGTCAATGAATTCTGGACCGGAAGCATTATAAGAAGCGAGATGGCGTGATGTGAAGTATGTACACGAGCGTAATATCAGCAAAAATAAGAAAACAAGTTTTCTCTTTGAGAAACCTTAGCAATCCATCAAAGGCGTTCTTATATTAAATAAATAAAATATAGGATCAATTTTAAAGTCATTGTACTTTCAAACAGTCCATAATAGAAACTAGACCATTTGAATTTGGCAATATTCAATCCATTATAAAACTCTGCTAGTGCTAAGCTAAGGTCAGAACTTATAATTACAGTATATAAATTTCCTCTTGTTGCTAGAGGCCACTGCAAAATATAGCAACCGTAACATGCAGGTATCGTAAGAGGCGACTAGGTAGAATGTAAACATTGAACAAATTATATGCCATCGTCTGCTCTCGCTCAAGCTGCTAAAATTATTAGCTTAAATGAACCAGTAATAGATCACTTGATCAACAAATCAATTAATAAGTCAATACTCAGCAATCCGTCTATAGATCGTCCAAAACTGGTCTAAAACTAAATCGCTTTTCAGATATTAATTTATAATTAATTAATTAATCAATCTAACAGTAAATAATTATACTCTCCATTTGCATTTCGATGTACATGTATTTGCCAATCATATAGTGACATTAATTCAATAATAAATTAATTTATGAAATAAAATCACTATTAACTTTTAATATAATAAAATAATAAAATATAATAGATATTTTAAATGGTACTAAACATGCATATATTAAAAATAAACGTAGTCAATTAAATAATTTCCTTAGGCGCATAGTATAATTGGAATGCAAGGGAATATATCAAATTTTATACGACTAAATATATTTTATAAATTATAAACAAGTAACAAGACTGACAACATAAATCATGATGGCAATATGACAATTGTAAACCGATTACACAGCATATCAGCATTTTATGAAATGCATTTAATATGCAGAAACAGATATTAGACTTAACTTTATATCTCTATTATACAACCCCAGAAGTGCACTTAACTTTTCTAAATCTCGATCATCAGCATCATCACAGCGACGCTTAAATCGTTTGCTACAGAAATAATTTCAATCAACGATAAATCAACCGCTGCTAGAAAGACCTTTAGGAAGTCAAACTGAAAGAAGTGGCTTCCCTGAGTCACGTCTGGGAAAATGAGAAATCCAAATAGGGCGTGTCTTGAGATCTCCAATATTGCATTTAGGAAGCCGATCAACGGAAAACTCGTTCTGATAATAAATGATGCGACTAGCTTTCAGAAAATATTTGAGGGGACGGAGGTTTCTTAGGGTAATTTTACCCATCGAAATGTGCCCTGCTCCCTGATTTATCTAATGCGCTAATAATTCAATAAAGTTGCCTGACTCTTAATTGTGAAATTGCATTATATACGGGTATAGGCCTGCATGTATATTAGGTATGTTAGATGATTTAAAGACCCACTCAGATGTGGAAATTAAGAAGAAAGCGGTAGACAGAATAGAGTGGAGGCCTTTTATATACCATGAACCTGCCTGTGGGCAGTGCACTTAGAGAGAGAAATGTATATATAAATATATATCTTATATATAATATTAATTAATTAATTAATTACTATATACATGTATATATATACAGTATATATATATACAATATATTATACATATATGTATTATTCGGTGTTAGCTTAGTTACAATTGTAGAAAAACTGTTCACAGCGAATTCGCAGTCACTCGAACTTTATATTCTAGTAAATGGAATTGACTTAGATATTTGTTTCGAATCACGGAATTTATCCATAGCTTGTTAAAAGTAGCCATTTAATATTATTCACTTGATCTTACGACTCTCAATATTGTGATAAAGTGAAAGAATACCGAGCACTCTCAAAATGACACCAGGCTAACTGACTCTCTGTTAGTCCGATATAATCTTTATTCACTGTTTTCATGGTAGGAAAACCTAAACAGATAAAAATGATTACATTTAATGATGATCGATGATCGATGATCGATGTTTTCGTTAATAGTTTCTATGTTTTCTGTATTTCGTGGATACTTTTGCCAAAAAAGTCAACATAAACTTCAATTATTAGCAGTAAATACATTTCGACAAAATACATCCAGACTCAGAGAATCTCGGTCTATTTCGCTATTTTTCTCGATCTAACGGAAAACAAAAATCATTTACGCAGATATCAGAGCTGAAGGCATGCACTGCTCTTCACAGCATAGATTCAAATAGGAATCGTGCGCTTGCTGTGCAAATATTTGATGCAATCGACTCTTTAGATCATAGAATCATAAAATTCATCACCATCCAACTAAATTTAGGAGGACTCTATGACATTATTAATCTCTCAATAGCCGCTGCTAAAATTACTACCTTTCGTTTACAGAAGACATGAAGACACATCAATGGAAGTTAAGACTGGAGCCATAACTGCAGAATAAGTAGAACACTTGCCTTAGAACCAGGAGATCTTGAGTAGAAGATGAATAGTTTAAGATAATACCCATGTGAGACAAAGACAGGCTTTAAATTTAGCCACTGAAGTTTTACGTAAAAATCATATTTCTGCTTATTTCCATTAATATAATCATGACATCATCACCGTGATCAAATGGCCGAATAGGTAGCAAGCTTGCCCGAAAAGCAGGAAGCCATTGATTCGAATCTCAGCCGGAACATCTCGGGCGTAGCTTTATTTTATTTAAAAACAGTGTAAAAACAGTTTTCAAACAGTATGGCTATGGTATAGATAATATCGTTTTGATAACCTATGATGCAGAAATTGTCGAAAAAGAATGTCTCAATTGAAAACTGATTTCCTAATGGAATTTGTAAATCTACAAAGTTTACAACTGTTGAGATTGGCTATTTGACTCTACGCCGAAAGGTCAATTGGTGCGATTTGGTTTATTATCTGAATTATTGGTATTCCGGTCCATTTATTTGGAAGATAAGACCAAAATTTCGGCGATGACTTTACCAATCTGGATGGAGATTCTTCAGCCATATCAGAAGCATACGTGACTTTTCCTTTAGCATGTACTAATAAATTTAAGTAGTTATATAAGTCGTTAAATTTATCAAAATAAATACTATCTATTATCGATGTATCGCTAAAATTTCACAATACGGAGATCCTACGCAGACGGTCACGCAGCTTTGATTGCATGCTCGGGTTTTAAATAATCAACAACAGCTTTTAAAGTTATAAGAGAAAAAACTTACTTTAACATAATCTTCCTTTAAATTGCAATTTTAATAAATAATTCACTGCTCTTGACTATACCGTATACTTTAAGCCGCTAACATGAAGGGTTCAAATCGAGTCTATCATTTTGCAATTCACAATGTTATAAATATAGATGACCTAATAGATCAGTTCGGTAATTGAAAACATATTTTGTTGCATGTTAACACTGGTTTGTTTATGTTGACATCTGATACATATATTTACATGTAAATGTAATGGATCTACATTATAACTTCATTATAATGCATGCATATCGTTATAATGGGTGTCAGAGTTAAATTATAAGTGTTAAGTTATTCTTTAATTAATATCCGTATAGTAGGTTGTAAAGTAAATAACATTTTTAAAGAAAGCTTGTATTGGAAAATTTATGAGGAACTAGTGCATTTCAATGGTATTCTATGCAGTGTTTACGTTTTCTTGTCCACTGTTTACATTTGGTCTCCCCGATGTTCTATTTATAACTATTACCGAAAAGATCTATTGCATAAGAAGTTAAAATTGATTTTCAATGGTAGATTAATTCTGCAAAAAACAAATAGAGAAATTTCTTTATTGATATCAGCAACTGTAGTTATGCTTGGATTTGAACAATAGATCGAAATTTAAGCTTCACGCGATATTGTGGCTGTAAACTAAGATGGCCCATTCAGATAATTTAATATCCAAGACTTGACCGATCGAGCGAGTCTCGGCAGATTACTGTATTCATGGAAATTGTTAAAATTATCATAACCACGGCAACAAGTGAACATCAGCATATATCAATTTTCAGCTATTATCACATTTAACTGAACCTTAAGGAGTGGCTATCAGAGACATCCAGTACCTAGTTCTCTGTCAAAACATTTACTGGCAGCAGCAGTTAAACTATTATTAGCATGTAGAATTTGCATGTCATACTGTTAGGCCTACATGAATGATTATTAAATTATGTTCTCTAGAAATAGTTAAACGTTGTTTAAATATTTTTAGGGTTTGTATACAATGAAATATACAAACCGCTGCTAAAGTAAATAATATTCGACAGAAACTCGAAAAATTTCTAAAGTACTACAGCTTCTAATGATTAAGTTACTTTTTTAAGCAACACAAATTGTATAATGAATGCAATTAAATTTTTACATAATAAATAAAAATAAAATGAATAACTTATAGTATTTATATAAATGGAAAAAGCAGATTTATCAAAACTGTTGGACTACAGTTTATACATTTCCGTTTAAGCGCTTTTTTGGATAGATTTTGCACAGTTTAAATATATTTTACTATTTATTCTCACAGATTTTTTGCAGATATTGGTTAAAGCTGTAGGCCCTATTTACTATTGTTGGAGCTCTATTTTTCCGCCATTGATAGCAGTTTGAAGTAAGTAAACTTAAAGCTTAATACCCATTCATTTGATAAATTTCATAATACAATAATTAGTTTAACATACATGCATATAATGTTTAACAATTAAAACTAATCCATAAAACGTATGCTTCTTCATCGAATTACGGAAACATTACGATGACAATTGGGACAAAGCTAGACACAGTTTTCAACATTCGTCTTAGTATTAATAATATATTAAATTATTAAAAATTTTACTAAATCAATCAATGAGGGAGTAAGTACTCAGCGCTTACTCCAAATGTTTCCGGAATCCATGCAAGCAAAAAGGAACACTTTCAGTTTAAATGGACGCGAGGAAATGGATGGTTCCATGGATTACAGGCCAAGTGGAAAGGTTATGATACCAATATCCCAGAGAATCGCTCATATAAGTGTAATGAGTGTTCAGATTTTGTGCCGGTGCATCTGCCTGAACTTAGAACTTTAACAGGAACTCAATACAATTGGCTTTGTAGAACTTCCAAAATAAAGTTAAATAAAAACTAAAAATTTATTGAAAAATTACGTCCTCATCTTAAATGAATTTATTTCTAGGGGTCTTCCTTAACAATTTTCAAGTTAGTGCTAAATTTAATTTTCTGATATAGAAGTATCATTTATTCTATTAATTAAATACAGTTAAAGTTACAGTTAATTAACCGGATGTAATGGTGAAGTTTTACGATTAGGCCTACATCCCATTGTTACATACGATTAGCCGCTTATTACATCCGAATCTACAGCCGGAGATTAATTTGAAAGTTTAAAGAAATTTTGAAATTCTCATTACCTTCAGATAGCGAATTTAATTAATAGACTGGCAAAATAATCACTTAATTCCTGTTTAACGTCGATGTCGTATAGTAGCTATTGTATTATTATATTATATATTATTGTTATCATTATATCATTATTATTATAATATATTACTGTATGTTATTTATTTATATATTATTATATATTTTTATTATATTATGTATTATCGTATTGTAGTATACGAATGATGGGAGAACCAATGATTTGAACTGCACGACTACCGATCCTCATTCGAGAACTAAACCAGTGTTCCTTACTATTCAGTCAAATACGTATATTTATTCTTTGAATTCAATGTAATTACTTTATTCAACTTACAACTCAATTAATTCTGGTGTATTGAACGATTGGCCTCAATTCTTGTTAATAATCAATTCATCAATTCCTCTGCAAGAATCTGCCAAAGTGAAATTCAGCGAATAATAATTAATGTAAAAAACCTATTTGTATTTAGAGATTAAACTATTTGATGAAGATTCATTGGTCATCAAATCGATTCAATCGCATGACTGCTATTTTATCAAATCTAATATAGCCCTTAACTTACAAATGTGACTTAAATTTATCAGGCGATATTTTATTTGGCCTTTCAGTATCTAAATAGTTGGTTCATACGAAACACGTACAGTTTTCGATAGGTTTATTCAGAAATTTATGAGCCAACTCGAAAACGTTTCAAATATGCGACAGTGAAAATAAATAAAAATTTCGTCAAACAATCAATATAACCATAGAAATAATAACAAAAGCGTGATTACACCTTGCATAATATTGCGCACGCTTGGGACAGATTTGCTGTAAGAGTACAATAACAATGTGACACCAGCTAGACTGAGTATAGCACCGTAAATATGTACGAAGGATTATGGGAACCTAACCTAGACAACGAACTGCGTTGATTTCGTTATTCTGAATAGTGTCTAGAATATTGTATAATTCATTAGGAATTCCTTTCGAATTAGGTATAACTCTTGAGAAACATTTTTAATAAATATGGTCAGCTTGCACGTTGCTTAATTCGTAATGAAGGTAATCCGAGTATCCAAATGCCGATTGTAGAGCAACCCGAATGCGTCATAGATAACGAAAATCATACGACATTAGGGCCTATCTATAGGCATCGTCGAAGAGACTGTCATCTGAATCACGTTGTTAAACCTGTTATAAACCTTTTAATCATTATGACACAGGGTTAGCCTTAATAACTATATATTGAAGTTGACTTTCACGGTCTGATGAACTTTGTAGGCATCACGTGACTTACGTCACGTGACACTGCGAATGAAGGGGCATTAGAACAGCATAAGCCATTCAGGATTTTAAACGATATCTTGTTTACAGAAACTCCTTAATGTAAGAAAGATTTAAACTTAAATTATATACTTCTTCGCGAAATCTCCTTTGCTCCACTTTTGATATAATAGCTAAAGGATAGCTTAATCCGTCTGTACCCGCCCCCTTCCTCGACTTCACCCAGTATTGTCATGGACCTCGATGAGCTTAGGAGGCGTGGCTATAGAGGCTAGAGGCGGAGTTTGCTGGGTGCGTAACTGAATACTAAACTGATGTCATGGAAAACAATGATAATCGTATTCTGAAGATTTGACAGACCGTAGATATAGCTGGTACAGCGAATGCAAGAATTTGGCGTGAATCGTCTTGTGAGAGAAGAATTTAGATAATAGCGACAGAGAAGTATGTGAATGACAATAGGAGGATATTATGAGAGATGCTCGGCTTCTATTTTCTGATATAACTACTTCCAGAGCAGATTTGTTTGGAATGTTTATGCTACCCTATTATTTTTTACATATTAAATATTTGAAGTTAAAATTAGAGTACTAGAAGATTAGATAGCATACAAATATGACGACAATATCATAATATGTCTCATTAAACATACGCTACTAAAGTTTGTTTTTGACTGTTAATGCGCCTAATAAGAAGATATAAATTCGGAATTGCTATTTAGAAAATCCATTAGAAAAATCGTCGACGGTCGAACTTTTCGAACTCTGCAGAGATTTGTAAAGATACTCGAATCTGATTCTACATATTGGACATCATACCATTCAGTCTAGCAACAATAAACTTAATCCAATTTTACTCATTTGCACAGTGGACTTTGCAGATACGCCCTGCCTCATTCCATGCTCGCAACGATGTTGTGAGAAGTTTATGGCATTTCTTTCAACTGTGGATCTCTTATATATTCTCCAGGTTTCAGAATAAGAATAATTGTAGAGTCCTGGATTCAAGCAGATTTCTATTCCCATCCGATTTAATATATCTTGTCAACGTTGATATTGAGCAATGATCAGTAGCGGAATACGTGCGTGATGCAGCAGTTGGGAGTAAATAAATTATGCTGCGGCAACATCTGCCGGTAGCGTATCATTTTTAATAACAATTATCACCAGCTCAGTGGTGCACGCTTATTACGACCCAAGTTTGATAGAGACTCGTAACGGATTCCAAATACCAAGATCTAGCAACCACCAGCCTCTAGTCCTCTTTACCTGACTAATTTCGTTGTATTTAGTGAATTAAGTGATTTGATTCATATTTGGAAATGAAAAGGAAGGTAAAGACAGAGAAGAGTGGAGGCGTTATATACCATGGATCTGCCAGTAGGCAGTGCACTAAGAGAGAGAGAGAGAGAGAGAGAGAGAAAGAGAAAGAAAGTGATTTAAGATTGCAACAGCTAAACTAAAATGACTACTGAATTACTGTTAGAAATCCGGAGTATGACAATGGAAAATTATCATTGACCTCAGACGACTAAGTTATACTATCAGTTAAGAAAGGCATTTGTGGTGAGGTCTAATTTTTATATATGATTTATTCGTTGATTGCCAGGTTATGCTTAGTCTTAGTATTTTATGCATTAGGTCTGGTGTCCTAAGTACAATGTGAAACTCTTTGTATGTGGCTGAGTGAGTGAGAGAGAAAGAAAGAGAGAGAGAGAGAGAGAGAGACAGACAGACAGACAGACAGACAGACAGAGAGAAAGGGAAAGAGAGAGAACTAGTGTATCTCCAATCTCCGAATGGTTCAAAGAATTTCTGTTCTAGAAAAGAAAAGAACAGAACAGGGACAAGAAGTATTCGATACTAGTTAAGTTAAATAGAACTTTAAGAAAACTTAAATTTAAATAAAAACGATCGCAGGCCTATCTATAATTACAAAATCTATGCATATTGTTGAAGAATAGATCCAAAAGAGAACAAATCATAACCAAATACTAATTATATTTGAAACCCGACAGCAGAGTAACGATGGTTGCATATCATAACATTCTAGCACTTGACCATAATCACTCAACTCTTGGGAGACGGAGATACAGGCCTACGCCAGAATTCTGGTTGTTCGGATGTTGATTCTAACCGAAATGTAACTAATCAATCTCTCGTTACCATAACAACCTAATTCCTGATCGTTATTATTTTTTAATCGTTTTCGATAACTACATGTATGTATATTTTAATTGTTACTAGTAAATAATTTAAGGTATAAGTAAAATATTACATTGATAGACGTCCCTGCATTTCCTTATGGCGAGGAACTGGACGTTAAATTCTTATTGATTGATTGATAGAAAGTGGGATACAATGGAATGACGGACAGTTAGATGCTTCTATACCAATAACTCAGTTAAAATCAGTATAAATTGCATATTTGACAATTTTTAAATATCTTTGCAATGATTTATTACGTACTCGGTCTTCGCTTTGAATCGAACCCGAAGGTTCCTGCCTGACAAACCAACTTGCTGTCTACAAGACCACTCATATCAACGGAAATGTTGTATGTAATATACCGTTTATTACAAGCAAACCAAAAGTAGGCCATTGTACAATCAAAAATAAATTGCTTTCCATAGAAAGCTGAAAACATACAGTATACAACGAAAATATATCCGCAGTGTGTTTGTTGTATTTACAACACATTTATGATCGACGGCATAAATTGTTTCCTGTTTATTCCATAATTGTCTTGCCACTACGACGAACGATTCGAGCTCTAAACTTCTGAGCTCTTGCACTCTGCTCGTCGTTTTATTGTCGATAACTTCCCGTGCGACTGTAGTCACGTGATATTCGCTCATCTGCGTAATAAAGCCAGTCGTTCCACTTATCCTTGGTTATCCAGATAACAATCTATCCAGACGCCTGACCTTTCACGGATGCAGCTGGAGTTAGACGACGGCGATTATAACAAAAAAAGCGGTCATCTTATTGCTGTACTTCAGATTCCCGTTAAAAATATAATTTAATATCAATAATACTTTGAAAAAAAAAACGAATTTGTCATTAATATCTGAAGATAAATGTAGACTAAAGTAAAATCTTACGTAAATTGAATTATAAATTTATGTAACTTGAAATATGTATTTCTAGTAGACATGATAATTGCCTGAAGGTACATGATTGTTAAGTTACAAATTATAGTAAAATCTGTCAGAAAATTCAATTTACTTCTACATTTAGTAGGCCTACTAATCTTTACATTTACAGTAGTATGCCTACTAATAACATAATGAAAATAAAATATTAATTAAACCTAGATCCATAAGTAGCAAAAATTGAAAGCATAGAACGTCGCGGATCAGTAGGTGTAAGTTTCAAATTCCGTGAAATTCATTGCTCTCCCGTCACTGACAAGCTATCGAGCAGGAAACTGACGTTAAAATTTGCTTTATATCTAGTTTTAAACTAGTTTAGGACCACTGTCTGAAATATTTGAAGCTATCTAGATCGCTATTTGAAATTAAAATTTGAAGAATTTCTAGTAAATTTTTCAATTAGTTCATTCACTTAGTTTATTACAACATGCGGTGCATAACGACATACAACATAACAACAGTTAGAGTGCTTCTAAAGTCCATGACATCATCGAGACAAATCCAAGCCGGTGAGCAAAAAGAGAGTCCAAAACGATGAAAATTTCAAAATCCAGAAAACCAGTCAAAAGATAAAGGGAATTAATAAAAATGAGGTTTGCCTGCTGGTCGTAACTCGTGGACACTGTATGGATAAGAGAGAAGGAAAAGGTAGGTGTTTAACTCATAGGAAATCAGAGGCCTATAGGATTCAAACGAAGATTTCCGAAAAGTGGACGGAAGAGAATTCCAGCTTTACGGTGCAGCATGATGAAATGAACTATTAGATAGCTTAGAGCGTGTTAGTAAGCTGTCATGCAACTGTGTCCTTTAACATATACTTCTTTAAACTTAAATTGTTTATTTTGGAGAGCTTATATTCTAATTATGGTAGCCTATGTGCATTCATATAATCTATTACTTCAACTTATCAATTTGGATATTATTAGTGTAGTGGAAGAATAGGCCTAAGGGTTCAAGGAAGCTTTTCCAGTTTCTATTTCCATTTGGAAGCTTAGATCATAGGCAACGCTGTTGGAGTGATCATGGAGTAGATAAAGAAGAGAACTGTGTTTATTAATTTGTATCATGAATCAACACACAAACATAGTATATCAAGTAGCCGTCAAATGGATATAAAGTCGCAGTAAATAAAACAATTAAACACTTTGATTGATTAGTTTCCACGAATTCGAATTAGGTTTGATAATTCAGAAGCGGGACTCGGGATTTAGCAGAAGAGATTACAGAAGGCAAGAGCTGTTGCAACTTATTAACAGTTACAATTCATTAGGATGGACTCCAGCTGAGAAATTCAGCGTAGTAAAATAGTCCAAGTTCTCTCTAAGCCATAAAATAATAGAGACGTACAGAGCTATTGCTGGTCCTGACTGATATTGCTCCACGTGTTTCGACCAAGCCACAGTATATACCATGGACCTGCCGGTAGGCAACGCACTAAGAAAAGAGAGAGAGATCATTAGGATGGTCGCCCTCTCTTTTCAGGAAAATACATTTTCCTTTACCAAACTCAAACTGCATGTGTCATAACAGATGAGACTAAGCAGGAAATTAAGGAAGCCAATGAGAAACAACTTAGAAGCCAGAAGCCAATTTTTTCCTGGCTACTGGCTACATTACAGTTTGGTAAAAGCTTGGCATTTTGGCTGGAGCCAGTGGCAATGTCGGTAAAATATTCGACCGCGGATCACCGGGATCAGTATGTGCGGAGTTTAAATCTTGGGCTCGCCCGTCACTGACATTGCTTTTGAGTGAGGAAACTGCCGTTAACTTTAGCTTTACCAGCTTTAATCAACTTTTTGGCACGCAAGGTGATCTTACTGAGCGTGACGGTAGACTGCGAATAGGAATTAAAGGCCTTGAACCAGCCACTAGGAAGAACACAAGCTAAGCGAACTTATAGTACTTGCAGGTCATCGGGATGGATGTTTTACATAGAAATGAAGATGAATGGAGAACAATATAGAAAGATTATTAACCAGGAAATTCATCTGAGAAAGAAAGAAGAAATGACATGTAAGCATTTGGTAATATTTCGATATCAGGAGACATTAATATATTAATGTAAGCTCGAAATTATCCTGAACGGTTGCAGTTCTTTGTGATTATTATCCATCACACTCCTCCCTCTTCCGGTTAACACTTCCACTGCGTTATTGTTAAACTTCTTCCCTCTTTGTCTTTCCATCTTTGTGTATTTCTCTCCCTCCTCTCTCTCTCCTCTTTTCTTTCTCTGATTCTCTTTCTTATCCACTCTCATTCTATATTAATCCCTCGCTTCATTTAGAAAATAATTAATACTCCAAAATTTAATTAGCTGTCTGCGCCTTTCTCTTTTCTGCGGAACTTTTGATTTTCTTAGTTTTAGATATTGCTACAGAAATTTAATAATTAGTAACTAACTACGCGAGTGTAATTCAGACTAATAGAGCTTTCCGGTAATAGCTATAAATAGAACATCGGGGACACCAAATGTAAATAGTGGACAAGAAAACGTAAACACTGCATAGAATACCATTGAAATGTACTAGTTTCTCATAAAATTTCTAATACAAGCTTTCTTTAGAAATGTTATTTACTTTACAAACTACTACACGGATATTAATTGAAGAATAACTTAACACTTATAGTTTAACTCTGACACCCATAATAACGATATGCATGCATTATAACGAAGTTATATACCGTAGACTACATTGTAATAAATTATCTTAACACGAACTGTATTATATGTGTTACATTAACTGTGACGCATTTAAAAAAGATAAAAAGGCAGAGAAGACATAATGTAAGAATATAATTAGTAATTCTCTCTCTCTCTCTCTCTCTCTCTCGTTCTCTCAGTGCACTGCCTACTGGCAGATCCTTGGTATGTAACGCCTGCTCTCTTCTCTGTCTTCCGGTTTTCTCTTCATACTGACATATGAGTGGAGCTTTAAATCATTCAACATTCCTATCTCGGTCTGCCTCTGCTTCTCTTCCATTCTACCTTGTATGACCTCTTTTAGTACGCTATCTCTCCCTTAGATGTATCATTTTCAGATCTTCTTTCTAGTTCTTAATGCATTTAGCTTTAGAGCCTGCTTCAATTATTATTGATTAAAGTTTATTTGGTATATACAATTGAAGAGAACTATGCTAATTTTATTGAAAAACTTATCGTCCTGGAGAGAGTTGCTAAAAATATATAATTGATAAATGCACACTGACATAGAAGAAGAGCTGGATATTACACATTCTAAGGGCGGAACGTTTACTGTCCACTTATATGAGGACATGAAGAGGAACACAGAAGTCTGAGAAGAGTCTAGAGGTTATATTCCATGGATCTGCCAGTAGGCAGTGCACTAAGAGATAGAGAGAAAGAAACAGAAAGAAAGAGAGAGAGTAATATAAATGAAGATAACAGTTTATTTAGCAATGTATGGGGTTGAAAAAGGTTAATTGGTTCTTAGGCATTAATAAAAGTGTCACTCGATTACTTTTATGGTAAGTTAGGTATCTATTATTCTACACAATAACGGTTAAGAAATAAAATAGCTAAGCCAAATTTCTGAGCTATTATTCATACAATGACGGTACCTAGCTGTATTGGACTGGCTGAAGAAAAATGAACGAGAAATAAAAAGACGTTAAGAATTAGAAAAAATAAGTATACAAGCATTGCTATGACTAGAACTCATGCAATTGATGAAGTTCTCATACACGAGGAAACCTTATCGGCATCGCTTAACTTTATTGGACATATCGAGTTTGACAGGCTGATAATTCTGGACACAACTCATTAGACCAAAAATTCTCTAGATATCCTCCTCAATGACCTCTGCGTCGGTCATTCCGTACGACTGTCAGCTTCAGTTTGCATTGTAAAAAATCGCACACATCGCTAGACCAGATACCAGAACCCGGACGATCGATGGCGAATATTAGTAAATATAGCGTGGAACAGTGGACGATGTTACTGGTTCAGTATTTTCATAACTGGACTCTACACTGACGGTATCGGTAAAGGAAGGTAGATTAGGAAAATATTTAACCGTTGCACTGGTGATACGTTATCTTCTATGATAAGTTAGAGCAGCAACAACAACAACATGATTAGAGTGCTACTGTTGTCCATGACAACATGGAGCACTGTGAAACCAAATCAAAGCCGATGAGCAGAGTGAGGGGTCCATAAACGGTGCGAGCCAAAATCCGGGTGGTCAGTCCAAGGAAGGGTACTAGCGGAATGGAGGTTTACGTGTTGGTCTCAGTTCGTGGACGTTTGGTGGATATGAAAAATCGAAGATAAAAAATCGTATGATCGTATGAAGCGTATGATCAACAACAACACGATGAGACTGTGATTGATTTGTCCACGACCACATCGAGCTGCATAAGTGTTAGAAATAGTTATATCGCTAATCTAGTGTCATATTTAAAAACATAAAACACACACGTGTTTTTATCAATACGGAAAATCTCTACATTTAAACTATGCAAGCTACAGCGAGGTACGTGGTAATATTGAAATTATGATCTATTACGTTAGAAGTACATTATTCTTACAATATGTTTTAAAAATACGATTTAATTAAAAATAAGTCGTAATTGGATAATAATAAGTTATTATTATTTATTGGTAGATATCTTCTGCTGATAGTTTCTTTGTATATTCAAAGCAAGAGGGGTAGTGGTATGTGGAATAGCAAGACGGGTAGTGGTATGTGGAAGTCTATTCAGTAGAATCAGCATTTAGAATGTTTTGAGTTAAAAACTTCTTAAACCAACTCCTAATGGATAAATACTCACATCTTAACTCATTCAGCAGTGCCTAATAATAGTATTAGTACTATACATGTATATTAGTACTAAATACTAATATATAGTTCTAATACTATATATAGTAATTAGTACTATATATTAATACTATATATAGTAATTAGTACTATATATTAATACTAGATATAGTACTATATAATATATAGTACTAGTATATAGTTTCATTGTTAATATACTAAAAATTAGTAGGCCTACTAAGTATACACAGCCATTTCTGTAATAGATTATACAAATCTGATATTAAGCAATGACAAGATGGAGACTTTTAATGGAAATGGCTGCATTTATATCGGAAGTTAACGCTCGAAGTATTACAAAATGAATGGAAGAAACCTTATGTCTTATGATCCGCAGCACGCTAACAGATTTGTAAAGAGAAGACAAATGAGAAAAGCGTGATCAGAAAGCTCAGATAGACTGTTGTGAAATAGAATATTGAGTTAGTCTCCTGGACAAATAGCAAATGAATAAAGACAAATTTTTTTCTTTTTTTTCCTTCGCGATTATCATGATTAAGATTAAGTATATCAATAGCAGAAGGTAATGCTTCAGAGTATAGAATTCTCAGCTGCATTGTTTAGACGATATGGCGAAAAACTGAAGAAATGTTTCATAGTCAACCCAACCCATCCACAGGTTCCGAGTAGGATTAGTAATTTAATGATAAGATCAGCCTGCATTACAGAGCTAGATCTTGCTTGATAACAGTACTTATGACAAATTTCTGCTTAATATGTCCTATCTATATTCAATAAAGTGATGGATATTACAAAATACTAAAATATTGGCTGATAATGATAATATAATATCTGCAAGATAACAGATTAATGTATCACATTCATGCGCACTGTCTCTGTAATCTGGCAAATGTGTGAAAATATTTCGAGATGAATTACGCCTTTAGGATGGAATCCCAAGGATTCGGTCTCTATCGAGATAACCAATAATTACAGTTTGCAGCATCTTAGCTGATTTATGTACATGTATGGGCATATATATACATACATATTATGCATAGTTTATATACTCTATATCTATACATGTATATGCTGTATATCTGTAAATGCTGTAGGCCCTATATCTATAAATAAAATATAATATAATTTAGTTGTGTACATGTGTACTGTAGGCATACTGTATATAATATACAATATGCTGCATAGTTACATATACAGTATGCATATACTGTATGCATGTATATATACTGTGTAGACCAATATATACATGTCCAATATACAGGCATATATTATATAGGCTTACCTGTTTCAGTTGTATATACACAGTAGCTATTGAACTCACTATCTCTCTCTCTCTCTCGTAGTGCACTGCCTACTGGCAGGTCCATGGTATATAACGCCTCCACGCAGCTATTGTACTAAATGTAACCTCTAAATAAATTCAATATAAAACATCTCGATAGCGACAAATTATTGTATAGGAAAGAGCGAATATCTATGTTCACCTGAAAGTCAGTGCAAACAGGTCATCGATTCAATAAATAAGCAAAATATCTTCATAATCGTCAGGAATTCCAATCAATTGCATTGGATGTCATAAATACTCGTGTAATCTTCTCAGCATCGAACTAACCCATATCTATAAGGATAATTCTGATATGACACAAAACATAAAACATGATTCCAGATCTTATGTAAAATACAATTACGCAAGGAGTAAAACTTACACTATTAAAAGAATTTACTATCATTGCCGGATTTCAACTACATCATAGAGATGATTTTGTATTATAGTCAATCAGTTTCGACATATATACAGAGGTAATAATATCATAATAAAATAATACTACAGTACCAGAAGTAATAACATCATTACTTAATAAAATAATACTATAGTACCATAATAAAGTAATACTATAGTACCATAATAAAATAATACTATAGTACCATAATAAAGTAATACTATAGTACCATAATAAAATAATACTATAGTACCACAATAAAATAATACTGTAGCACCAGAAGTAATAATATCATAATAAAATAATACTATAGTACCAGAAGTAATAATATCATAATAAAATAATACTATAGTACCAGAAGTAATAATATCATAATAAAATAATACTATAGTACCAGAAGTAATAATATCATAATAAAATAATACTATAGTACCAGAAGTAATAATATCATAATAAAATAATACTATAGTACCAGAAGTAATAATATCATAATAAAATAATACTATAGTACCAGAAGTAATAATATCATAATAAAATAATACTATAGTACCAGAAGTAATAATATCATAATAAAATGAAATCAAATGTATGCAGCTAATGGGCCTAATCATGTTAAGATTTTTTAAAACAAAATTTTCGCTCAATTATGAATAAAATCTTGAATTGATTTACGGCCTAATTAGTTTGTTCTTTATGGTGTGATTTTGAAAGAACTTTTAAAGGTTTAAATTTCATAATTTTCTTTCAGTTTGATAACTCTTCAATTAGTACTGTTAATACTCTCCTCGAATATAGGCCCCTAAGGCTTCAGCAAGTATAGTAGACTGTTTAATCCTAAAATTCTTAATCTTTTAGATACAAATTACAAACTGTAGGCCTACTCATCATAAAGTATAAACTATATGCCACATCATAAATTACAAACTGTACAAACGCATATCCCACATCATGTCATGGCATCACGTGTCATGGACATTTTAACAGTTGCGAAACCAATTTTAAATTTTAAATAATTTAACTTTTAAATTACCAGAAAAAATATGCTTTTCGAATATAATTCAATTTCTCGTTGCAGAAGCAGTTGCATGTTAGTTTTCATTATTGCACATTAAATTACATCTGTAAGAGATACAGAAGAAGGCAAACCAGAATGACACGAAAATCCGCGATTTTGTTTCGAACATTATACTTGTTGGCATAATTAAATTAAGGTAATAAGAAGCAAATCTTTAGAAATGAAAACAGATTTATTTTATTGTTATTGTTATTCAGCCCATGATTACAATTGAACTCTTCCTGTAAAGTAGTCTCGAAGACCGAGTTCGGCCATGACACTGCTATATAAGTTTTTGTTGTTAATAATAATAATAATAATAATAATTGTTGTTTTTAAGTCGAAAATCGAAAATAAGGATTGAACTACTAGAATATAAACTCTCACTATGAATAGCTATTAACACTATTTTAACGGTTATTGACTTATTTATAACTTATCTATAAGAGTTTTTTAATAAGCCTAATCGAAATAAAGATTCGACAAAATTCCATCTCTAAAGAAAACAATTCATCCATTCACAAAATGCATCAATAGAAATCTATTGATTGCAGTAACATCAGGTTAGTCAGGCTTCGTAAAACTGGACAGATTTTGTAAGAAATCGATGACCGATATATCATGTTTCGTATAGTATAGCAGTAATGCCGTCATAGACGTAGGCCTAATGCTTAAAAGACGTTTGAATCTCAGAGTTGATTGGGCTGACTTTAAATATATGCGAAAAATTGACAGAACAATAGGAACACTTATTTAATTTAAAATTCTGTTACATAGCAGATTAAGTACCTTTCAAATTAATTGATTTAAAAACTAGGGTATTAGCTTAATTTAAATTGAGTTTTCCGTATCGTATAAGTCTATTACGTCAAATTGGAGTTTAAAATCACACTTCATTATGACATAGTCATTCGTAATGCTATATAATAGATGACTTTCACAGCTGTTAGCCGCGCCCACTTTTAGGCACCTGCCGGCATTGGCATCCATATTGGATTACGTTTGTTGATTTTTTGCATTACGTATGTATAGATATATATGCATATAAAAAATAAAATTTCTATGTACGTATATTGTAATTTGTAAAAATGCACGCGATTTATTAGTAATATACACAGACAGTGTACCTATGTGCCTCATGAAGTTATATGAACTTACGTATGAAATATATGAGCTCCGATCTTACCGGTACGCCGTACTTTGTAGATTCGTTATGTAGCTGGATTCTATAGTTGAAGACTTAACTTAAATTAATTATACTCGTTCAGTAAGTCTTGAGGACCTGCAACACTAGTCTAGTCGTAGTTTAATGCTTCAATACACAAAGACTGTAAAGGATTCAAATACAAACCTTAAGTCTTAAACTATAGGCTAGTGCAAAAGGCCAAAACTTTCAATATTTTTTTGTGTACAGATCTATGTATATTCCAATAATTTGACTCTGTTTTGAGAAATTTGACCTTAATCTGCATTACGGAAATGGCAGAAATGGCAGAAGTTTTGCAATTACTAATTTCATCAAACCATTAAAGCTTGCCAACAATAGGCCTATCTTATATTTCGATTGCTAATTAAATACATAAGTACAAAATAAAACAGAAACACGTACATCGTGCAGGCAGATTTTTGTTCCCTTTTCCTTAATTCCACTCATGGAGTCCAAATTTCTGCCATTTCTGCCAATTAGCCTGTTCCATGCACTAATTGGCAGAAATGGCAGAAATGCTGAAATTACGTGTAACAAAGCTTTCAAGAACCATCATATCCATTACCACTTCATTAACCTGTAAGAAAGAGCCCATGTCCATATGCCAGACACAATTTTATACCAAATTAAGATGAAAAACTGCTTAAAGATACATATATAGCCGTGTATCATATAGAGTTTTCTGCATCAAAATGGCGGCTTTGTAATGTAAACAAAAAATGACGTGTTCATGAAACCTCTCTATACTGCTATTTACATACACTAGGCATTAGGTATCGATCTTGCGTTATATTTGCCCTTAGGCAGCCAGATAATCGATTCTCTAAGTGATGGTCATTTGCGTCGAAAAGAGAAGGCTTATGAGGAATTTCAATTTAACATAGCCTACATTTAAGTATAAATACATAAATAAATAAACGCACGCACACACACACACACACACACACACACACACACACATATATATATATATAAATTAATGATCATACTGAATGTCTCATATATATAAGTCAATCAATCAATCAATAAGAGTTTAACGTCCGGTTCCTCGCCATAAGGCAATGTCAGGGACGTCTCATGCGAACTCTACACAACAAACAAGCGCCATAGCACATATATATATATATAATATATATATACACGCATAAATTCAATTTAACATACATGTAAGTACATGTATATATACATAATGTATATATACATAAATAAATAAACGCACATATATATATATATATACATGCATATATATATATATATATATATATATATATATATATATATCAGTCAACAGTCAATCAATCAATCAATAAGAGTTTAACGTCCGGTTCCTCGCATAAGGCAATGTCAGGGACGTCTCTTGCGAACTCTAAACAAACAAGCGCCAAAGCATATATATATATATATATAGATACGTGTTATATATATATATATATATATATACTGATATATTTATATATCAATCAACAGTCAATTAATATACATGTGTACAAATACAAACAGAAATAATCATTAAAAAATTCTTAGTAATAGAAGAGGATTATGTAATAATAAGAGAATTATGTATATATACTATATGTCTCTGTGTGTGCATATTTTTGTGAGTGGTTGTTTGTAAATAAACTGTTTGTGTGTGTAACCAACTGCCTAGAAGATTAATCGCGTATTTGAACAATATAATATTTTAAATCTATAACATAGCTGTTAAATAGAGAGACAAACTAATCCTGTAAAAATGCGAGTTTGTCATGCACCAGAATAATGAAATAAAAATAATTTAAATCTGATCTACATAAAACTTTCGAGCTATTGTTGATTACAGCTCTCGTTATATTCTCTTCAAAATCTACTAAATAAATACGACAGCATTGCCATATTACAGAATCCATAGACAGAACAGACAATTCTAGAATATTGTAAAGGCAACTCTGTGATCTACTATGTGTTTATACAGCTCTACAACAGTGACAGTATTTGACCCAGTTCTGTGAAACAACAAATTCATTTCCATTAATTTGCACTTTCGCGCTCTTTGCTAATTACTTTCATATCTTAACGATCTGATTCTGACAAAACAAGGTGGACGAAAAACTTTGAAAAATGATTCACAAGAAGGTTCTCAATTTATTACTTATTTATTATATATATATATATATATATATATATATATATATATATATATATGTATATATATATATATATGTGTATATATATATATATATATATATATATATATATATATATATATATATGTAGTTATCTTTTAGACATATAACTCAAACTGTCTCAAAGTTAAAAGGGCATACACAGCAAATATTTCCAAGTAGTTTCAAAATATAATACTTTTGAAATACTCTAAAATAATATCAAAGTTTAGTGATTAAATATTTCGATACCTATTTCATCAGACAGAGTTGGCATATTTGCATGAATATATCTTAAAGATTGGCTCTATTGCTTGGGAAAAATTGTAGATGATTCTTAATAATATCGAAACCAAACTGACGCTGAAGAGAAATAGGATTGTCTTACAATTCTATGAAGTCATAAAATATACAAATTAAAGACAAATTAAGCCATAACTTAGTTTGCGAGTGGATTGATATACCTTGGCGTTTGATGTTGCTCTTAATGGTGTTTAATAAAACATTTAAAAATTGCATTACAACTAGAGCGACTTACCTCTATTAGTAAATCTAATTCAGCATGCTACACAGCTAGTGCAGCCGTACGATTGGTGCCAAGTGGAGGCCGGCTGTTGTTGGATTAGCTCTCATGTTTCTAACACTAAACTCTACTATGAATCTGACAATTCACTCATTAACCGCTCTTTACCACTGCAGCAGTCGAAACAAAAGCGATAGTTCCCGAAGAGCTGGAGCAGCGATCCTCGGATGCTTCGTACAAACTGGAGTAACTATGAGCTAGAGGATTGACTGTCAGCCATACTCGAAATGAGGAAGGTCTGTGTTTAAAAGGTAAATGATCATACTGAATGTCTCAATAGGGTAGAGGTAATGTCATGAAGTTTTAAATGACAGATCCTGAGGTTAATTGAACCCTCGTGGGTTCGAATCCCAGCCGCGCTGACCTGAGAGTAAAAAAGGCAAATGATCATACTGAGTCTTTAGTGAAGTCTAAAATGTTTTAGTATTACGCATTAAAACCGTTAGGCAGTTCATATATTTTTTAAACTATAGCTATAATGTTAATGTTAGTTTCGTCTCTCAAAAGCGATATCAATGACGGGAGAGCCCAAGATTTGATTCTCGTACATATTGATAAATGATTGGTTATCTTACCCACATCGCCACCGGCTTCAATCGGATATATATATATATATATATATATATATATATATATATATATATATATATATATATGAAATAAATAATATAAAAATATATATATATATATATATATATATATATATATATATATATATATATTGATTTTCCATTTTAATCCGTCATGAATATTGTGAATGTCCAATATTTTATTCTCTGATAATCTCATCAGGAAATCGAAATCATGACTACAGGAACAGCCACTTAAAAATTTCTGAACATATTGCAGTGTGTTTTTTATAACTAATACCCCACATTATTTTTAAAATAACGTCGTAAGGGGTTGACCGATGTACTTGAAATTTACAGCACTTGACCAGCCGCCAATTCTACAAAACATAGATAAATTTTCGTTTGAATATTTTTAATCACGTGAAAGTTATAGTTTTGTGAATAGGTGTGGGGTCGGATAAGAAATTTCTAGTATAGGATTACGGGCGTGCTACATGCAACGTAAAATAATCTCTATAAAAATAATAGCGAACACGTAACATAACATTTCTGCTAATACTATTTTGAAGAGCATTCATTTCTTTTCAAAACGACGTAAAATACGTGCTGATATGTTCTTAATTGAAAACGTTATTGAACTTTTAATGCATGCATTAGGTCATTAGGCCTACGTGTGCTAGGCGAGAGCTCAGCTGCCGTGAGACGATGAGAGCGCAGCTACTGCAAAACTGCTTATTTTACCAAGTTCTATAAGATAACAGTGAGGTAAATATTCAGTCTATATAACATTCCTGGTAATTGAGATTGTATCCACACAGAATACGAAACTTGAGATGATTTAAAGCCATCTTCTACACGTTACGAAAACTATCTGTCTGTATTCATTCTCAGGTTTCGTTTGGTAACTCAAGAGAGTTTAATCTGATGAAACACGCAGTGCACTGACTCGAGGGAAAGGCGAGGAGACTACACACAGTAAGACGTTATCTAAGTTCTATGAAATTCTGTTTTATATCCTCTTCATAACAAAAAATGACAACATCGAGCTATATAGAGACAAAATCAAGCCGGCGAGGAAAAAAGTCCAAAAACGGTGCAAATTTCAAAATCTAGAAAATCTGTCCAAAGATAAAGGGATTAAAGAAAAGTAGGTTTAGGCGCTGGTCGTAATTCATGGACACTGGATGGAAAAGAGAGATAGAAAATGTGAGTCCTCAACTGTCTTCATTAGATTTTATACCATTCAATATTAGTCAACTTTCTATATCACAGATCACTGGATACTGAATTATCGTTCTTTATTTCATCGTAGTCGATAGATAGTGAAAATAATTACATTCCTTATTTGCCAATTAAAATCGACCTTCAAACAAAATTAGCTTATGGTATAATAGCTATTATAACACTGTCAGCAAATGTATTTAAACACAACACCATTACGATAAAAATTCGTAGAAAAATGTGCAAATCGTTCTTTATAACAGTCCAATTTAAATTACACGTTCATTTGTTTATCGCATGGAACAAGAACATTCTAGATCGCCAAAACATGATGATATTCGTTATGACTAAGTGGCCCTGTAACCACAAACCAGCTTGAACTGCCTCATCGATCCTATGCTTTGATAAAGCGGGTTCCATTCCATACCGGCCAGGTATACCGTGATATCATCTTCAATACAAAAAAGAAGTTCTATACACCTTAAGAGTTCAAGTTTCGGCCTAAGGTCCAATTTCAAGACAATTCTTAACAGAATCTGTCGTAACATAATACTAACATTTAACGAAAATCTGCCGTTAAATTGTACATGCGCAATGAGAACTTGATCAAGGAACAAAATGAGTTATCTGCAGCATCCTGCAATATTGCAAAACTCGTCGGTTCATAAACTAGCAGCCTTTTTAACTACAACTTCAGTCACAAAACTAAAACTACAGCCACTAATTCTACAGCAATGCAACAGTGGTTAGCTGATTACGACGGGTGCTTGATATGAAAAGAAGAGCGCATAGAGATGACCAAGCTGACTGATGTTACTCTGAAGAGTATCGTGGAGAATCTGAGTGTACTTCGAAGACAAATCTGAAAAAATTAAAAACAAATATAAATAGATATTATAATAATTATAAAGGTTTAACGTCCGTTTCCTCATCCAGGGATGATGTCAGGGACGTCCCCACAGCACACATCACTATAGATCAATTCACCCAGACCAATCAGCAAAACGAAATGTGTTGAGGAGAAGTAAGGTCTTAAACGAAAGCCAGTCCGGTGATCAAAAATGGTCAGGGTAGATTGATTATGTCTACGATGGGAAATGGTAAGTCTTAAGCTTGCTAGAGAAAGTTGAAAGAGAAAAACAAGAGCGAAGATTAGCAGGTAAAGAGTTCCAGATTGTGGGTGCTGTGTAAGAAAATGAAGGTCAACGAAATGTCAACGTATACGAAAAGAATGTCAACGAATACGAAAGTCAACGTAACCCTCAAGATAAAAGCCCAATTCAAGTCAACGTTAGTTGACTTGAATTGGGCTTAGCATCTAAAATAGACATAGTTATTACGAGCTCGTGCTACAAATAATTGTAAATATAACTGCGTTCATATTATTTGTCCTATTTATTTCTAACTGAGTTAGCAATAGCAACAGCATACTGCCTTCAGAGGCTTTATAAAACATCTACACAAAATATTTAAATATGATCAAAAATTAATTATGTTGTCTTTTATATATAATACAATTTGACTGCATTATTATAATCCAACTGTCATCAAAGCATAATTTCAAATTTATGGATAGTTCAAGACCTTTGACAATACATTCATAAAAGTTAGCTTTAGCTTCTAGGTAAATAGAATTTGGCATATTAGAACATGGAATATACATACTAGGATTGCCTTTGTTTGCTGGTTGATTGAAATATTCCTGAAATAAAACAAGAGCAAACATTAAGATCAAATTCATATGATTCTTTCTACTCTTTCCTTCCGTCTCTCTTTCTCTCTCTCTCTCTCACGATCTATCTATATCTCCTTTCTTGCTCTTAAAAATAAAATAAAAAATCAGTATATCTGTACAAATAAATGCGGTGTTAAGTTTACAATTCATTTTTTGAAATGCAGTGATAATTTTCATATCATTTCTACAAAATTCGAAGAGATAATGTTAAAATTCCTCAACTACAGCTTACGAAAATTTCAAGGCGTAATATTAATATTCAACTAAACTGGCAAAACTATTATTAAGGCGAGATAATAGAATGACATTTAACAGAGACATAAGACATTTAACAGATATAGCAGGCCAAAAACTACACATTTAACAGACATAGGAGGCCCACAACCTAAAGACATTTAACAGACACCAAAAAAGAAGACATTTAGCAAACATATAACCAGAAAACACTTAACAGACATACACCAAGAAGACATTAAAAATACAACAGAAAGACATTTATGAAGCATAGGGCAACAAGAAGATATTTAACTGACATACAATAACAAGAAATTTAACAGACATACAACAAGAAAACCTTTAAGAGACAACAAGAAGACATTTAACAGACATAGGGGCCCAAAACAAGACATTTAACAGACATCGGGGACTATAACATAAAGACATTTAACAGACACACAACAAGAAGACATTTAAGAGACAACAAGAAAACATTTACGAGACAACAAGAAAACATTTACGAGACAACAAGAAGACATTTAAGAGACAACAAGAAGACATTTAAGAGACAACAAGAAGACATTTAAGAGACAACAAGAAGACATTTAAGAGACAACAAGAAGACATTTAAGAGACAACAAGAAGACATTTAAGAGACAACAAGAAGACATTTAAGAGACAACAAGAAGACATTTAAGAAACAACAAGAAGACATTTAAGAGACAACAAGAAGACATTTAAGAGACAACAAGAAGACATTTAAGAGACAACAAGAAAACATTTAAGAGACAACAAAAAGACATTTAAGAGACAACAAGAAGACATATAGGAGACAACAAGAAGACATTTAAGAGACAACAAGAAGACATTTACGAGATAACAAGAAGACATTTAAGAGACAACAAGAAGACATTTAAGAGACAACAATAAGACATTTAAGAGACAACAAGAAGACAGTTAAAAGACAACAATAAGACATTTAACATACTCTGAGATATCTCCATATGTTGAGGAGTAGCAGATAAGCATCATGAGCTGAGACGTGCTCTAGAATGTCACCAGTATAGCACAGGGGCTCGACCAGCATCTGACCCTTACAGCGCCAACAACAGCAACAACGTCAGTGAAACACACAGTAGTCATAAAATGCAGCACAGATCGAGTCATCCAGTTAGTAAGGTCAGTTGTGCACAACTGGTAGGTGCAGAGTTTAAATACAGCCATCACCAGACACCTATCAAAATAAGAAACTGCCTCCAAATTGATGGGATGAGCAGGTTGATAAGTTTCGACAGCGGATCAGTTGATGCAGAGTTCAAATCCAGTGCTCTCCCCGTCACTGACACGCAATCGAGCATGAAACTAACGTTAAACTTGGCTTTAGGTTTTGGCATTTTAAACTAAACCTTCACGATGGCTATGCTTTTGTAAAATCTTTTATTAAAGTAGCTCTTTTCTAGGAGACAAATTATTGTGAGGTAGTTTCTTGTTGTCTTCTTCAGCAGAGTAATATGACCAGCAAAATATACATACACTTCTTAATTCCATGCGGACATAAAACAATATTTTCATCAAAATCTAAAACGATGCTTCTATTAAATAACAATTAAAGTGCATGAGCTGATATCATATGCCTTCATCAGACATGCTCAGCCGATATATTTCAATTCACAAACATGAATATTTCGGTAGAATAGAATCTACCATTCGGCTGAATTCCATTAGAAATAATCTCGATCACACACGTTTTATCATCAACGAACTGAAGAGTGCTACATACGCTAAAAATATTGCTTCCTCAGTGATTGCAATAGACTCTAACTAGACTACAGCTAAACTCAAACTAGACTAAAACTAAATTTTAACTAGACTAAAATTAAACTTAAACTAGAAACTAGACTAAAACTAAACACTAACTAGACTAAAACCAAACTCTAACTAGACTAAAACTAAACTCTAACTAGACTAAAACTGAACTCTAACTAGACTAAAACTAAACTCTAACTAGACTAAAACTAAACTAACTAGACTAGACTACTAACTAACTAGACTAAACTCTAACTACTAAACTCCAGCTAGACTAAAACTAAACTCTAAATAAAAAACATAGCTAAACTTTAACTAGAATATAAATAAGCTATAACATGACTGTATCAACTAAACTAAAAACTCAAAATAATTTTGTTAATTAATACCTTATGTAAGACCTCTAACAATCGCCTTGAGGTAATAATAAGCTCCTTGCTATTGGTCGATGGCCGCTCACGCAGCATCTCCCATTGACCAATCAGAGCAGCTAGAACACTCCGTAGCAGTGTAGAACAATGACGAATAGCCAAAGGACCTGCAGGAATATTGCAAAGAGTCGATAGGGCATTATGCTTTTTTAAAAAAATATTACGATTAACTATTGCATTAAAATATTTTTATCAATGTGCCTCTATTGACATAATCAGTATTTAATTTAGTAACTGAGTACGCTTTTGTTAAAAAGTAACACATTGCCAAGCATCATAATTATTACGTATTTTTAGAACCGAATAAATAGTCTCCAAAAACTTCGAAGTCATTACCTACAAACTGCATGTTAGTAACTTTGCAGTCTAAACTCTAACTTAGAATCTTACTATAGCACTAAATTAATTAATATACTCAGTATTATTTTAAAAATCTAAACTAGATATTAAAATCAAATGAAACGAGGAACAAACATATGGATAAGAAATTTTTACAGGCTCCAAATTAAAATTTCTAAGATTCCAGGCTCAGCCTTTTGCTGGTGAAAAATTGCTGCTAAAATCTACAAATAAAAATCTATAAATATTCAGAATTGAATGCACCAACCACTAGTTAGCAGCTCCAGAATGTCCCAGATAAGAGGGCAGTCGTCAAATGACCTACGTATCATGAGATCCCTTGAAACATAGAAAGCAACGTAAAAGTATTTCACAACAGGCTACACGTGAAATACGTTTGAGTATAGTTATTATGTAAATTGATCAAGACTCTGTGATCCTCACTAGTTTAATTAAGTAACAAGCAACAGTAACAATGAGCAACAACCCTGGCACAAAGCGATAGTTCATCATTAATAAGTCCGATGTTAATGTCAGTTTCATCTCTCGAAAGTGATCTCTCAAAACATAAAAAAACAGGCTACACGTGAAAAAGTTACAACTACTGTATTAGAAGTGGAAGAAAGGTTCAACTTTCAAAAAGAAAGAAAGGTTTGCTATCCAAATGCCGTAAAAAAGTTACAGAGAAATGTTAGTTTCATGGTTCTGTAGTTTTGTCAGGTTCAAAAACTGCAACAGATAAATGTATAAGTAACATTATCGACATAAATGAACAACCATACCATACTGCAAAGCAATTAAAAAGGATTTCTTTACTTGAAAAGAGCAGTATTTAAAGATGGTCACCTATAATCATTATGTAAATTAGTTTTAAGTCATTTCATTAAGTAAATTAGTCGAGACTCTATGATCCTCACTAGATTAAATTAAGTAACAGTGTCTGGCCCAAAGCGGCAGTTCATCATTAATAGGCCAGATGGTAATGTCAGTTTCATCTCTCGAAAGTAATGTGAGGGTCGAGCCCATGATTTGAACACACACATACTGATCCGCGATCGGATATCTAACCGACATCGCCACAGGCTCCAGCCTACGTATTGACTGATAGATGGAACAAACAAACTCAATAACAAAGGTAATCTAAACGTCTGACACCATATCACATGGCATCATCATAATCTTCTTCCCTAGAATCCTAGTTTATCCACGGTCGCGATTAGAATAGACCTTCTCCAATACTCATACCAAATCGAATCACAATATGCTCATACCATTCCATTCGTTTAAGTTTTTATAGCAATTTCTGGAGCCTAGTCACTCACCAACCAAATGCCCTTTCTGACATTGGTTTGGATCTTATCTTTGTCGCCTTTTACGACACGTGCAGTACACGGTTAGTCTACTCTTCAGGCATCCCAGACACAACACGGGATACTATATAGCATAGCAAAAATGTAAAATACAGTTCAGAATTCTGCTTTTCATTCGTCGTACTTGATACGCAATTCCAGAAATATTTAACACAATAAAGTACAAATAACAAAAGAGGAAAACAAATTATAAAAATTAGAATTCTTGAAAGTGCTTATCAAGGCGAACAAATGGAATTGAGATAACTGTAGCCTGGTATTTATTAGACGAGGTTGCTATAACATACCCGGAACAACATTTATCATCATCATCATCCTCCCTTGAATCCCAGTTTAACCAGGGTCGGGAAACAAGTAGACTGTCACAAATCCTCTCTGTCCTACATCATATCATCCATCAGCCAATCTCTAATGTGAGACTTTTCCATTCGTTTAAATTTTTATAGCAATTTTTGGAGCCTAGGCGCTCACCAACCGAATACCCTTTCTGACGTTAGTATGGATCTTAGTGCTTTAGTCGCCTTCTACTACACCGGTTATCAATTGAATTGATAACTGGTGTTTATTCTATTCTATCAATGCAGTCACCAGTTGGTCAATTCTTTAAACAAACCGGAAACAACACGGGGCATACACCCGGAGCTACAATACTACAGACAAACCGTTCTATGGTTATCTTGATGGATTCTTCATCCGGCCAGAGAGAACCCGCAGCCATGGCATCAGGCGAAACCATTTCCTCCAGCATCACCGCCAAGCACTTCAAACAGTCGTACGGCATCCGAGTGTTGGCATCCCTGCTCTGCGCATCGACCGGCCCACCCGCAGATGATCTCGTGCTCGCCTGGGCGATCTCATTGCGAGATGTGAGGGGCGTCAAGTAGCAGCACCCCCACAGGGTGCTCAGCAGAAGTTGTCGGTTACTTGTGCTAGAAATCTGTAAATAGAAAATTAACAAAATTGCAACTGCTATGAGTGAGTCATGTCATCATCGTCGTCATAAGGTACACATTCATCATTCTATGACTTTTTAGATATAATTAGCACATTATCTATCAATTAGTTATATATCACAACGGTTAAAATTTCATAAAATCATATTAGGTTCATATCAAATTGTATTTCATACAAGTAAACACGCACTATAGTAAAATGATCAACTATGTTGATATCTGTCACTTTTAATACCACATGTTTAAACCACTAGGCAAATTAAACCAATTTCTGTATAACCAGTCCAGTAAATGTTCGAGTCCATTCACCTCAGGATCTGTCATTTAAAACTTCATTACGGTACTCCTATGCTATTGAGACATTCTATTATATTATATTCAATTATATTGCAAGCAGTGATATCTATGTCAATTACAACAAGAGATATCAAATGAAACAGTCTCAAACATTCAGAAGACTAAAAAGATGGAGCAGCGCCGAAAAAGATGTTGATAATACATTGTTTGAGAGTGAAAGTCAAGTATAAAACATTTCATACCCGACCCACTTTAGATTCAGTGCCAGAAGTTTTGACTCGAACATTGGGAAATTCTCCGTATACTGAAGCGCGACTAGAATGACTCGACATGTTACGATTCTCCACCAAAAGACTTGTTTCAGGATTGGTTAGCGATTCAACGGTTCTATATTTATACACCAATCCGCTACGATTAGATGTTGGGTGTATAGGCTTACAATCAAATAACACTTCATTTTCCTGCAAACGTAAAAAACAGAAAAGTCATATTTTGGAGAGATCCACTTAGATTAAGTAACAGAGAGGCACAAAATTAGAAAACGCAACTAAAATCCTTTGGGAAACATCTACACCACAGGTTAACATAAATTTACAACATAAAATATCAGATTAACAGTAAAATAGCTAAAAATACTACAAATAATTTTTTTTCACTATTACCAATAATTATTAGTTGAAAGGATGACATCATTTGTGTAATTCAACCAATTCTATCAATTAAAATAAAGTAAAGTATTCTTTCTAATTCTCTCCCATGTTCAACTAACTGGCACATATAAGGCTCAAGCTCTTCTATTACATTCTACTCATCATCATCATCATCATCATCTTCCCTTAAATCCCAGTTGCACTAGGGTCGGGATATGAATAGATCTTCTTTTGAAGTTTTTCCTTCCATTTAAGTTTTGTAGCAATTTTTGGAGCCTAAGCGCTCACCAACCGAATGCCCTCTCTAACGTTGGTTTGGATCTTGTTTTCGGACACAACACGGTTAAAATTCTATTACACTCTACTAAGAGCACTTAGTTGCCCGACAAGATAATTCGTTAGCAATTTAAGCTACGTTTATTTTAAATCATAAAGAAGCTATTAGCTCAGAAACTATAGCTTAATATGCACACACACCACTCACTAGAATGTCTCAATAGCGCAGTGGTTTGAGGCGTCAGGTAACATTATGAAGTTTTAAATGACACATCCTGAGGTGAATTAGACTCTCGCGAGTTCGATTCCCAGCAAAATAGAGACAAGAGTGAAATCTCGGACATTCACAGGACTGGTTACACTGAAAATTAACTAAATTGTCAAATGGTTTAAACATGTACTATTAAAAGTGATAGATATCAAAGTAATTGATCATTTCACTGTAATGCGTGTTTACTTTACTTTTACAACATGACTAAGGCAGAAGGAGTTTGTCTATTTCGCAGTGGCCTATACAGTGGTCCTAACATACATAATACATACAGTAATGACATATAATATTACTGGTCCTACAATATTAGTACGTGATACAAAACCTCAATTTAAAATATATATCTAATTAAGTTTATGAAACAATTGTAGCTTTCACTTTAATATTTAGTCCTAACCCCATTGAAAGCAGCTTCCATTAAACAGCGCAGGATCATAGTCTGTACGTAAGTTGTGCTGTGAGACAATCGAACGAGATAACTGGCACATCGGCGACAGGTGTCGCTTTTCTTCATGTCGTCTACAAAGAATCAATACCCATCAGTCAGTCAGTCAGCCTGCCAGTCAGTCAGTCAGTCAGTCGGTCAGTCAGTCAGTCAGTCACTCGGTCAGTCAGCCAGTCACTAAGTCAATCAGTATGTCTATCAGTGAGCCAGTCACTCAGTCGGTCGGTCGGTCATTCAGTCGGCCTGTCAATCAAACGGTCGGTCATTTAGTAAGTTACTGAGTTAGTGAGTCGGCACAAAATCAGTCAAGCAATAGCCTAGCAAGTAGGGTAGCCTAATAGGGCAAGCTATCGTAGTAGGGTAGGATAGCCTAGCAGTAAAGTTTCATGAGCAAATAACTTGAAAGGGTCGAAATTTACCCTTAGAAGTTACTAAACGTCCTTAAAATTATCTAAAAGTAAAAAAAAACCAACTTTAATTCTTCATTGTGGTCAATTAATACCAAAGAGCCACAATCCAAAAATGACCACATAAGTTATCCATGGAAGACTTGACTGCTTCGCCAACATCTAAATACTGACTGCTTAATGTAATGACTGACATGACAAGAACTATACGATCTATGATATGCCTTACTAGTACTTGAAAACTATCCACATATAACACAAAATATTACTAATATCTATACCCTTTATTCTACATAATAATAGTACCCATGTACTATTCAAGATATTCAATACGGATACCATTACACAACTCCGCTAGATATCACTACATGTATTAACAATACCTACATGCCAATCTCTCTCTTTCAGTGTACTACCTACTGGCAGGTCCATGGTATATAACCCCTCACTCCGCTTTATCTTCCGCTTTCTTCCTCATGTCCACATACGAGTGGACCTTTAAATCATCTAGCAAAACTCATTCTTGTTGTTATATGTCTTTTTTTTTTGGGGGGGGGGATATTGCTTACGACGAGGTGGGCCCCCGATGCCTTCCTCAGCTTCGACTAACATTTACTGGGCAGGGCCCTTCCTGTTTTTCCTATCCAGTTTACATCCATATATTATTTATAATTCACAGTGGTTACCGTGAGAATTGAGAGATAGGAGAACTGTCAGAATTTGTAGGGGGCCTCCCAGTTATGTATTTACAGGTCTCCTAGTATCTATTATGGGCCCCTATCAGGGGATCGCACTCAGAAAAAATAAGAGCTAAGGGAACTGAGTTCCCCTGCTATCCCCTCCACTCCAACCACTCATAGTACAGATTTCTCAATGTCATGTCATGTCATGTGAACATCCAAGGGCTGCTTCCAGCCAAGCTTTCTCTATGATGTTCCTCCACAAAACTCTATTATTTGCCATTTCCTCTTTCCTCAAGTTCATTCTTTCTCTTCCTTCTGTTCTTTCATAAATCCTAACCACAGCAGCCTTCAAGTCTTCTTCGAGGCAGTCCTTCCATCTTCATTTAGGTCTTTCAGCTGTTATCTCTCCGTCTGCTTTATAGTTGCATATCTTTCGAGGGATTTCTCGATTTCCATTACTATATACTCAATACAATACCTCCGGACGTCAGACCATCCCTCATGGCGTTGAAGAAGTATCCAGTCACGTGTCCCACTATTCTCAGCTGAGTGCCGGAGTCTCTGTTCAGCACACTGGACCTCGAGGAGTCAATCAGCTCTAGAAGTGTCATCGCAGCAGCTGCCGTGGCAGAGCTGTACGGTGGCAGCAACATGGCGGCTAGCGTGTCTGCGTAGCACTCCAGCGAATATAAGATCTTTGACCTGTGCAGAAGAAAGGAAATTATAGTGTTTGTTTCCATATTACTAAAATACTTTCACATACTGTCAATGCTGCAGTAATATAGCAACTTAAATAGGCAACAAGATCTACAGTTGTTCATTAACTGCTTGAGTATTCTTTTCAGAAGAACGATGTACAAGATCAATTGATCCATCATGATCACATAGTGATACCATGTGATATCGTTAAGGGTCCAACTGCAAAGTGTTCAACTTAATGATAGTTGGAGAATTCTTTGGAGAGAAGGAAACCAAAAAGTAAGTAGAAATTTTTATTATGGATCTGCCATTGGGATGAATAGTAAAGACAGATATGACACAGTATCATACAATGTAACATCAAAACTTTTCTAACAGACTAGTAGTGGTGAAAACGTCGGCCGCAGTTTGAATGATCCACTTGAAAAGATTCAGGAATCTGCTATATCTGAGGAACCAGAAGTTAAATGAATATCACTGTTCTTTGATTGAAACTAGAGAAGTGAGATGTTTCTATTCAAGTATCAAGTGTCTTTTAATGTATCTGCAATACTGAAAGGGGAAATATAATTGTTTGAAAAGAGCAATGTTGTTGTTGCTCACAACAAACAATTGTCAAAAAAGTCAACATTGAGCTATGGAATGTCTCAATAGCGCAATGGTTAAAGGTGTAGGAAACGTCATGAAGTTTTAAGTGATAGACCCTGAGGTGAATTGAACCCTCGTGGGTTCGAATCTCAGCCGCGCTGATCTGAGAGTAAAATCTTGGACATTCACTGGACTGGTTACATGGAAAATGGACAAAATTGCTTAAAGGATTTAACATGTGGTATTAAAAGTGATAGATATCAACGTAGTTGATCATTTCACTATAATGTGTGTTATTATTATTATTATTATTATTAGCAGCACTTGTTACAATACATACCCAACAAATCTCTTGGCTGCTTCAGCATCAGTCTGCCAGCGAATCAGATCAGTGAGATTCTGCATCAGCCTCCTCATCTCGTCCGAGCTCTCCTTCTGCTCCAGAACCTTCCTCTCATCCCGTTCACTCTCCGTCGACGACCTGGAAGAAACTTCCAGAAGATTTTTCTTCTTTCTGACTCGATGCGCAGTGAAAAGCTTAAAGAGAACTCGCTGCATTACCTTCGGATAGCGAACATGAATCTCCTGAATGATCTGACAGAATACTGAGAGCTGAAAAAGACGAAAATAAATATTGCTAATCCTAAACTAGCTACTAATATAAAAAAATCTGCTGTTAATACTATAGGCGCTCCTGTACCTATGAAACTCACTGACACTCGACCATAACTACACCAATAGTATCCTCGTACTACAAACTACAATATCTAAGACTAGTATCCTGGTACTATAGTCTAGAACTCAACAATTGACTTGGAAAACCACTTGAAAACTAAATCTAACTAATTCGCCATGACACCAAACTCCTAAGTCCTCTATCATCGCTCCAAACAAAACGCATTGTCTTCTTCGCAGCTATGCGCGACAACAACAACAATGCAGTAATTCAATACAACATGTTGAATACACAAATAAGCTTACATATATAGAAGCACGAACCCTGACGAACCCTTTCATATTAGTAGAAAGATATAAAGAAAAACTAATAGAAACTACAAATTGAAAGCAATGGCGGAAATCGTAAAATAAACAAAAACCTCCTGCAATGAAGCAAATAAAAATGTAGAGACTAAAATGATTCCAAGCAGACATGTAAACTGTAGATCTATTGTAGAAAAACATAAATCAAAGTTTTATTTGCACTTCATTTTTTTACAATAAAACCCTATAATCGCATACACGCAACATGAAAACAGGTTTACTTGAGATGATATGGTGACAGAACTGAGAATTGAACTCAGCACTTCTGCCGAGCAGTCTGCTCCACAGTTGATTGCGGTACAACAAATCAGCTTCGTCATCCACGTAATGTTCTTCCTGTTAACAACAGTCAAAGAAAACAATAAAGTATTTAAAGATGACAGATCTAACTTAAGAAATTAATTACAAAAAATTAAATTAAATATATATTAAATAATATATTAAATAATTAAAGGTAACTTACCTGAGCTCATGAATAAGCCATAATGAATAGAAAAGAATATATCAGCAGGCATTTAACAGTGCACGTTGATTTAACAAATAAGCAACAACAATTAGAGCGCTACTGTCGTCAATGACAACATCGGGCACTAAACAAGAAAATCTTAGAATAATACTAGCAAATGCATAAACTTACATAATTGAAAATGGTGCACGTAAAACAATTGCAACATTGTTTACCTCAATTATATGATCTTCAAATAATTAATAAGAATTTAGATAAAAATTTTCAGATAAAAGTTAACAACACTGCATAGGAGTGTGACAAAACCAATTAATACACAAAAAAGCCTATGAACAGTTTATAAGATTGACCTCATTATACTGTCCAGTCACCAGACATCAAATAATTCCCAGACTTTTCCCTCACTCATCCAGCCACAGCATTTTTATTGATATCACAGCATCGACTTCTATGTCGGATGACAATGCCAGACATGATTTTCTGACGGTAAGATGATTTTCAAATGTTTTTTGAATGTTTTGAATGGTTGTCATTAACTTCTTAGAGCTTGGTCGCCTTTTCCGAAACGTGCAGCCCACGGTTGGTTTAGCAACCGAGACATAACAAGAGTAAAATTTAAAGATTTAAAATGAACTACATAAATTTGTAAACTCTGTCTCAGGGCACTAACTACTGTGCTCTGAACCGGTTCCAATAATTCCCTGGATAAAACAGGAGGGTTGGTAGTAGGGTACAGATAATGCCACTATTAAAACAAAAGACAGGGCGTTAGAAGAACGTCATAGGGCGTATGAGATCTAATTTACTTGATCCACCGGTCTCGTTATCCAGCTAGGAGAGCAATGGTTACCACCTAGCAATGACCATCAATCTCTATCATAGAGAAATCTTTGACAGGAACCAGCCCCAGGATGATCACATCACATGACATGACGTAGATTTGAGGGACTCACTGTTTCAGATTATGTCTACGGTGGGAAAATGTTAGTCTTAAACTTGCTACTGAAAGTTGAAATAGAAATACAAGAGCGAAGATTAGCAGGTAAAGAGCTCCAGATTGTGGGTGCTGCATAATAAAATACACGTCCAATGATGTGAGAATATTTGGAACAGAGAAATTTGGAACAGTAAAATGTAAATATTTAAACAGAACTAGGTAGATTTGAGGGACTCACTGTTTGAGAGCAGCAGTGGTCTTAGAGTCACTGAACATGAGCAGGAGTTTGCCGATGAGCTGAGGTAGAGCTGGCTTGAGGCTCACGAGCAGCGGCACCTCAGTGGATACATCCATGGCTCTAGCGTGCACCGCTCTCTGCAAGTTTACTAGCAGCTCATTCTGTAAGCAATTATCATCCATGATGATATCTATCACTTCTGATATCACTTGTTTAAATTGTTAGGCAGTTCAAAGTGACTGATGATATCTATCGCATTTAAAGTCACGAGCCTAAATTTCTAAGTTGCTAAAGATCCACGGTATCTCTCTCTCTTAGTGCACTGCCTACTGGCAGGTCCATGGTACATAACGCCTCCACTCTTCTCTGTCTTCCGCCTTCCTCTTCATTTCCACATATGAGTGGGTCTTTAAATCATCTAACATACCTAATCTCGGCCTGCCCCTGCCTCTTTTTCCTTCCATTCTACCTTCTATGACCTCTTTTAATAGACCTTCCCCTCTTAGAATGCGTCCTATCCATCTCTTCTTCCTATTTCTTAATACATTTATCAACTGTCTATCTGTGCCAACTCTCTCCAGGACTTCCACGGTATCTATAACATTTAATATAGCATGTTAAATTGTTAAGCAGTTGAGCAAACTATCCATTTACCGGTCCTGTGGATGTTTAAAATTTTTATTCTTAGATTGAAAGCTTCTCAAGATATAAACATTTCATGATGTTAACTGGAAATAGACACAGTGAGTAATTTGAAAACTCATAATCATGATCACAGTGAGTTATCTGAATATTCATGATCTACTAGAATATTCATGATCTACTAGAATATTCATGATCTACTTGAATATTCAATTGTGTTTTCAAGTGATGAGCAAACTGGGGGAATGGAGAACTTATTAATGGCAGAACTGATGGTCCAATGCAAACTTATTCTGCAGAGTGTACAATCTTGTCCATTAAGGAGTAAACCTTCAACCAAGAAAATCGAGTGATTTCCTCACATGGACTTCGAGCATTGTATTATTAAACTTAGCATATTTTATAAAATAAAAAATATGACTCACTAAAACTAATAAAATACAGACAAAACAAAAAAAGGTCCAGTAGGTGAGACATATAGCAAGTACCAATCACAGTAAGTACAAAGTACTCCATAAATTAAATAGAAATATATTCTTGTAAATCATTTACATGAAAAAAATTGTGCAAGACCTTTAACATATTTAATTCTTAGAGTGCATTAAATATTTAGAATATTCTGTAAGAACTTACCACAACAGAGTGACAGCACATCTGTAGTGTTTGAGCATCAGATTTATCTGTAACTGATTTATCACTGACTGATTCATCGTACAGAGCGTAGCCAGCAATCCGCTCATACATCTCTAAAGACAGCTCAGTGTTCTTCATCAAAAGATGGACTATCATAGTCAACAAGCTGCAACATAACGATAACTATTTAATTTCCTGGGCTGCCTGTCACTGACATCGCTTTCGAGTAAGGAAACTGACGTTAACCTTAGCTTTAAAAATATTCATGAAAAACGTATAACTGAAAAGAAGTGATTTAAAAGTTGCATGATATTTATAACAACTTTAATAATTATCATAATTATTATCAATGCTATAATCATGTATGCGTCACCCTAATGCAAACACAGCCGTGTGTGGGTAAGGAAACATAAGACGCTAAAGGGCCTCATAAAGGACCTGTCTTGCCGGTTTAAAAAAATACCATTTTACCTCGTCATAGCAATATCGATAATGCAGAAGAAAAATCCAAGAAGTGGCAACAATTTTACGTCTAAAACTCTAAAATAACCTCTAATAAAATAGAATCTGCGCTGTTACCTGGCTTGCTCGCTGGTTGTCATTGCTGGAGTGTGGTTCCGTTGCTGTCGTATAATCTTATGCAAAACTTCAGAGTTAACTATGAACACAACAATAACGAAAAAACCTTCTATGAACTTCCGGCATAAAACCCATTCCTGCTAACAAGCAGTAGAAGAAATGCAAATATCTAAGAATAGGATATTAAATGAGGGGGATACTGATAATTTACAACTGTAAAATGACGGATAGTATATGAAATCAGAAAAGTTATAAAGCTATAAGACTCACAAGAACGTAAGCAAGATTACAACTCTATACCCCTTCATTAGTACAACAAGGAGTCACAAATTTGTCGCAATTTTTCACAATATAATAAACCCATAAATGCCGTTATCTAACACAAGTCAGTAAATAATTATGCTCATTGTCATGAATTAAAGTATACAACGAAACAAAGGATAATAACTGGAATAACTGTAATACACAGAATATTTGAATTTGGAGCGTGAAGGCAGACTGTGAGGAAGGATGTGTACTTTCAGCTTCAAAAGAGAGATAGAGAGAATGAGTGAAAGAGGGAGAGAAATATATATACCAGTATAAAATGATTTCAAAAAGGAATGATTCTCATAATATTATTAAATATTATTTCTCATAATAATTATTTAAAATAATACATTAAATTCCGGTGCAGCTCAATAGTCACGCTTACAACGATGTATTAGGCATTATACAAAGCTTAACCTCCTGTTAGAAACTCCTGCATAACTACACGCAGCAGAACGGTGGAAGCAGAAGCAAGGTGAAGCAAGTAGAGATGAGTCATTTGCTGAACATCATCCGCTCTATCCATTAGACTAGCCTGTGCATACATCATCATAATATTCTATAATATATAAACATCTACATTATATATGTATGTGTTTGTATGCATAATATATATATATATATATCGGGTAAACATGATAGTTTTCTCAGGGAATGACAATCCTGCCCAGTAAATGTTAGTCAAAGCTGAGGGAGGCATAGGGGCCCACCTCGTCATAAGCAGAATCTCCCAAGAATAATGGTATATCAACAGGAATGTTATAAATAATTTAAAGATTCATTCATATATGGACATGAAGAGGAAAACGGAAGAGAGAGAAGAGCGAAGGTGTTATATACCAAGGATCTGCCAGTAGGCAGTGCACCAATGTATATAAATATATATATATATATATATAATATATATATATATATATATATATATATATATATGTGTGTGTGTGTGTGTGTGTGTGTGTGTGTTTGTGTATGTCTGTATATTTGTATTTATATGTGAATGTAAGTACGTATAAAGGTATGTGTGTGTTTGTGTATGTATGTATATATGTATGTATGTATAATTTGTATATATGTATGATGTTGTACGTATGTATATATAATATATATATATATATGTCTGTATGTATGTGTGTACGTATGTACGGATGTATGTACGTATGTATGTACGTATGTATGTGTGTATGTATGTATGCATCTATCTATCTATCTATTTATTTATCGATCTATCTCTCTACCAAACTATAAGATGAATTAAATCATCAAAAGCAGTCATTATCAATTAGTGAACATCTATGTTCACTAATCATCTATGATAAGTTTATCAGACACCGCAGAGTTCTTATGGAGAACTTACACCCAGAAGCTGTTTGACGGCAGAGAGGAGCTCTGGCTCGTGCTGGGCGCCGAGGTGACTGAGTATCCCGATAACTGATGGGAGCTTAGGAATGGGAGCGGAATCTCTCGAGGACTGAGCAGCAGAAGATCCGGAAGAGTCTTTCTTGCTCATCTCGTAGTCATAGAAGTCCTTCAGCCCGCACGTCATGACACGAGATATGATTGTAGCGGGAAAACAAGACCTAATGAGAGATAATTATAATACCAATAATAATAATAACAACAGTTAGAGTGCTACAGTCATAAATGACAACATCGAGCACTATTGAGATAAAATCAAGCTGGCAAGCAAAAAGAAAGTCCAAAAACGGTGCAAATTCCAAAAATCCAGAAAAACAGTCAAAAGTCTAAAAATAAAATGTCAAAAGATAAGGTTCATACTAAACAATAAATCAATAGATCTGAAAAAGAAGACTGAGAAATTTTGCATGAATATTTAATGCAACACAATACAGTGGAGATTTAACATCAGGTTCCTCATCCATTGGCTGATACTTGTTCAATGGAAAATGAAACAGCGAGCAGTTTTAGACCATCAGAATGTATTAGTAAGTACATAGAGAATTCTAGTCCATATCAAAGAGAAAGCAAGATCCATAACCGTGTAGTCAATTAGTGCAGTGCAATTTTAATAATAAAAGTTTCTATGATATTATTTACAGTTCACATTCTGTACGTTCAGAATAAGTGTTGGGTCATGACATATTTGGTATCTGCTTAACTAATAAGTGTAAAATTAATTAATGTAATTAATTAATTAATGTAACAGTATAATGTAACATTACTAAAACTAACCCCATATGAGCCACCACCCAATCAATGTGTGGTGTGTATTTTACAGAAGCTTCAATTAGATCTCCAACCACTCCATCTGTGCTGATACCAGGCCTAAGAAAAAATAATAGCGTACTTGACGTAACAATAGCAGAATTACAATCATATCCATGATTATTCTTGCACAATTAAAAGTACTTAAATACAGTAAACCTTGATAACTATCATTTATTGTAACGTCCGGCTAAACTTTTAAATTTTAAATATGCCATTTTTAATTCATTCTCAACTTCAAGAATAAATTCACAAATAAAAACAAATTTAATTACAATGCAACAATTACTATTTAAATATCAGAAAGTTCATTCATTCAGAGCTCTGTTCATATATTTTCAAGTAAGAAGCAGATTCAACATAGCCAATAGTACTTAAATTTGAAATGGAATTGACTTACATTGACGTGAAGCAGTGCGACGCAATGCGAACCAATGAGTTGGTTGCTTTGCATGAAATCCACATGAGTAGAATCTCATTAAGAGTCGTCATATGCAGCCGTCTTCTCTCTCCATATCTCGTACAAACCTGACCCAGTAACTCTATCACCCACTGACACAGTTACATAATTAATATCTCAATCACGCACTGATACAGTTAAATAATCAATATCGCAATCATCCACTGACACAGACACATAATTAATATCTTTATCACTCACTGGCACAGTTATATAATTAATATCTCTATCATCCGCTGACCCAGTTATATAATTAATATCTCTATCATCCGCTGACCCACTTATATAATTAATATCTCTATCATCCGCTGACCCACTTATATAATTAATATCTCTATCATCCGCTGACCCACTTATATAATTAATATCTCTATCATCCGCTGACCCAGTTATATAATTAATATCTCTATCATCCACTGACACAATTACATTTATAATCGATACCTAGTGAGGAATGGGTGAGGTGTGTTTTAAATTAGGTGTGCATAAAAGCAAAAGCTTGTCGCTTAGCTGATAAGATTTAAATGACCAGGTGTCCTAGCCAATATCACAGCACAAAAGCTTAGAGTTCTTGGAAAAATAACGTAATTGACTCACTTGAAGAACTGAGAAAGGAAAAGGGAAATCACCTCAGAAGCCACATTATTCCGAAGATATAGGCTAAATTAAAGTGTAAACATGGCCTATTTTTCCTCCTTTTTTAAGCGTTCTTTATGGAGCTCTAAAGTAGAAAGTGATCAGGAATATATACCGTGGACCTGCCATTTGGCAGAACACTATTGAGAGAGAGAATGATGATACCTTAGATATACGGGGGGCCCACACGTGAGGATTGCAAGTGACAAATGACATCAGCTGTGATTCTATCTTCTCCATCACTTCAATCAGCGAACTATCCTCGTTGTCTAAAAATATTTGCCACCAATTACATTTCACATTATTTACAGAAAACTGCGTCTCAAATAATTTGAAGTAATCATAATTTATCCTTAGCATTAGGAAATCAATAAAATTGAAACATCCACTATCATTAGACGAATTCAATTGCTGGTCCATGGACTCAAATGAAGCTATAAAATTATATTTCTATTAATGAGAATGTGAAAATGCTACATATGAAAACTCTACTGAAATCCAGATGTAAATGGTCCCAATCTTTCAAATATAATGTAAACTTTTATCATATGAATATAACAAATACTCCAGGAATAGCTACAAATTTTTTTTTAAATGGAAAATTTTTCACCCCACTGAGAAGAGTGGAGAAGGTCTATTTGAATCCCGACCCAAGCTAAATTGGGATTAAAGGGAAGATGATGATGATCATATGAAGAAAACATACACTATAGTTACGCAAAATTACAACACACTGTTATCAAGAGAAGACAGAGGAACCTAGTATAAATTTCAAGAAAATGTAGAGTAAATTCTAGAGATTTATGCACTTGCATTGATAGCACAAACGAGACAAATTTTTGAAGAATTCCAGCTTTCTCATTAGAATAAATAGGAATTGCATCAAAATTTAATACAAATCCAGAATTCAAATTTTCTAAACTTGATACGTTTCAAGTATACCAGCTTAGGCAGTAATTTAATTTATCAATAGGTCACTACATTTACCTTTTTCCTGTGTGCCAGTATTTCCCTGGTGTGCTGGCGCAGCAGCGTCTAGTCTGGTCATGTGTTCTCTCACTGCCTCGTCATACAAGTTACAGAAAGACTCCAAACTCGCGTCCCGCGCAGCCGGAACTGATCGCACGAGTGAGAGAGCATTCCGAGCACTCTCCACAACATCCTTGCTGCCTTGCACAAACAGCGACAACTGCCTTAAAGTTAACTGTAATAAAAATAAATCACAAATAAGAATTATTAATGGTACCTGATTCTCTACAACCAGAGCTCCATGAACAATTTAGCTTAGTTTCAGTAGAAAAATGTAAGATTAATTCATTGTCGCTATTAGTTAATATAGGTTAATAGCTATGGCCAAAATCTAGAGTTAGCTATATTATACAGTGATCGGACATAACCCCCTCACCCCCCCCCCCCAGACAATACTCCTACCAGATAAAACCCCTCTGGACAAAGCCCCTTCTGGACAAAGAGATAGAAACGATAACTTAATTAGGTAATAAATATATAAATTAATTAAGAAGTAAATTAATTAATCAATCTATCATCATTCATAGATTGATTAATTATTCAATCAGTGGCGTAGCGAGGGGGAAGCAGGGAGGGGCATATGCCCCCTCCAAGATGTCATGTAGAAGTTTTATTAAGACCAAAATACAAGTGCTAACATTGTATAAAGTGTGTACCCCCTCAAAATGCCTCCCCCAAGATTAAACCCTGGCTACGCCACTGTATTCAATCATCAAATATCATCTTAATATACTTCATATGACCTTCTTAAATACACAGTAGCTTATTAAGAATCTTCTATGTAATAATTGTGCCGTATATAGCAGCAGCAAAAACAAATAATTACAGTGCTGCCGACCAAGACAAAATCGAGCCCAATGGAATCAGTCTAACCGAATAGTAAGTAAAATTAAGAATTGACTATACATCGATCCGAGAATGAGGAATTAAAGTAATGCAGTTCAACGAGCTGGTAGAAAAATGTGCACACTAGATGGAAAGGAGAGTTCAAAAAGGTAGGTCAATATTATACGTAATATACAGTTACTAGTTAGTAATCAATAATGAATCAAACCTCAGATTCCACACTCCTCATACCGCCAAGTTTGTTTACAGCGAATTGTAAACATACAGTACCATAGACAATATGTGAGTTATATGGAATCCGTTACGCTTCATGTTGAAAATCGATTAGATAAATTAGCTGCATGTATACAGATTTTACCAAGTCATTAGATAAAGGGCCTTATGATACAATGTGCCACATTATCCACGGTATTAAAGGGTACAAGCCAGAGCAACAAGACTGGTATTTGACTGTTAAAAACTTAGTTATGAGAATAGATTAAAATTCGTAGGATTAACCTCTTAAGTGAGAGAAGAACTAAAGGAGATTTAATAGAAGTTTTTAAGATACTCAAAGGCTTCAGCAAAGTTAACCATAGTATTTGGTTTAATTTATCAAACAACAGAAACACTAGGGGATATATTTATAAACTTATTAAATTTAGAAGTAGACTAGATTTAAGGAAATTTTTCTTTAGTCAGAGAGTTATAAATGCTTGGAATAGTTTGCCAAGCGAAGTTGCGGAAGTAGAATCAGTGATAGCTTTTAAAAATAAATATAACAAACATAAGAACATGTAAATTAGATGCTAATTACATGTTCAGTGTTATACATAGGCTATGTATAAATTTGACATGTTGACATGAAGTTTGTATGATTTGATTTTTTTGAAGGCTTAAGTAGTTGGGCACTGGCTCTTTTTGGTAAATGTACTCATACAATGTAGTTTTCAGTTTTATATTGAACTACGTGTTAATTGGGTTTAGTTAAGAGCCTGATGAATCTTAAACAAGCATATAATTGCTTCCTGACTCTGTAATGTAGCTACTCCCTGGCTGTGAGATTGATCGGTTGCAGTTTGTTCAGAATTCTCTTGCGCGAGCAATTTTTTGTAGTTCAAAGTACTCACATGTTACGCCTATTTTGAAGTCTGCACTGGCTAAAGATTAAAGAGCGTATAATTTACAAAACAGCTTCGTTAACCTATAAGTCCATCACCATCCCTGGACAAACTTGTATGTCTCACTTGATTAAAGTGATGCAGTCTGCTATTACTCGGTCTTGTAAGTTAATTACTCTTGTGAGACCTAGCTTACCTTCACGCTCTAAGCTATCTAATCGTTCTTTCCAGCATGCTGCACCTCAGATCTGGAATTCTCTTCAATCCAATCTTCGGAAATCTTCATTTGAATCACATCAGCCTTTGCTTTCCTATGAGCAGTTCCATAAGCAGTTGAAGACCTATCTATGAAGACTGGTGTTACAACTTACATGTCTCTAGACTTCCTGAACCAGTATAATGAAGTTAAGTAATAAATATCGACATAAAATAATTTTTTGATACTTTTGCTGTCAATTTTTTGTGTTGCAAAATCAAAATATATCTTTAAATATTAAATTTAATTATTATATTTTTGCCTTAAGCATCTCGGAGTTAAGCTAAGAGTATAGCTTACGTCCACAATGATATCTAATATTTTGAACATTGAACATTGTAATCGTCGCGCTTTAGGTTATTAATGTTATTTTTCGAAACGCCGGTCGAAACCTTTAATAGTCTACAATTTCTGCATTCTCTCTCTCTCTCTCTCTCTCTCTCTCTCTCTCTCTCTCACTCTCTTACAATATGTAGCCTTTAGCTGGAGAAACGTATGACTTGAGGTGGTTTCACCTTGCCATTCTCTGTTCTAAGATATAGCTCAGTCGTCTCTAACGACACGTGAAGTTCACGGTTGGTCTGTTCCAGTCTGCGTTGTCCTGAACTCATTTCTGCATAATATTACAATAATAAAATAATGTAACTCACAATTGGTACTGATAAAACTTTTATAATAGCGGTTTAGGCAAGTTAAACAACCTAATGTGTATTAACATAAAATTTGTAAATTCTGCCATTGTGGTATGTATTTAGAGATTTAGATATTTACTATATATTGAGATTGCGTATATTTGGATTTTAATTCAAAAGTAGAATGCGTCGCCGACAACGTCATGGTGAAGTGAACTCATCCAGAAATGGGGAAGCGACTGAGAAGGAGTTGTACAGGTAAGAAAGCTACTCATAAATTCTTTGATCAATACATATCTGTAAATATTTGATGTCATTTATTTCTGTCAACAAAATAAATTTATCAGAATTTTGCGAGATTTCATTATCATTTGATTTATGTTTAACAACATAGTCCACGAAATGCTGGTATCTGTTTTTAAATATAATGTATTAATAATATTTATTCGTAAGCTATAACTCTGTGTTTTCATTACCTTTTAATGATGATGCTAGTATTAGAATCTCTAAATTGCCAAAGTTTTTGAAATGATATTAATAAGCTGTTCAGAGTAAAAATCTAATATACATATATATCAGATGTTCATTATCTGTGTAACTTTGCCATTTCTTTATATATTTTGACTGATTAATTGACAGTCAAATTTTTACTGATTAATTGACAGTCGTCATGCTGCAAGAGTTTACGAAAGTGAAATTAGTACAATGGATTGGAAGCCTGACATGCAGATATGTGCTGCTACTAGTCTATTTGTGCTGCTGGTGTATTACTTCACTCTACATCCTTCAGTTGCTGGGGGTGATTCAGGTTTGATGTTTCTTCATATACTTGTGAAAATTATTGAATCACAATTTAATAAAAACTTTTGACAATGATATCGGTATCATAAAATAAAATTTCAGTTGCTTTCTCTAATTTAATAATTTTATTGCTGGTATATTTTTTGTCTGGTTGTGATTTTGTACTTTTAATTGGTAACGGTAACGGTTGGTGTTCTGTTTTTAGGAGAACTTATAGTGGCTGCTCATGAATTTGGGGTATGTATAAATTTTCACTTTCTGTCTGTACCTGTCTATCTCTCTATGTTCTGTTTATTGTTAATAAAAAATAAAAAATCTTATCAAATAACCTAGAGCTGATTTGTATTCTATATAAATTTCTATAAATTTCTGAATTGTATTTTGACATGTTGAAGATTAATTATTTGTACGATTTCAGTTTAGTTTCATGTATCTAGGTCTGTTAACTTATTGTATAGATTTTTGTTGTAAATTAAATCTTGGTTCATATCCTTAAACATTTGCACAATGGAACACTATTTTGATCTTCTAATACAGATCAGTTAATGGAGAATTCCGTAAATTGATCCACTAATAAGCATCTCTCTATCATTTGCATGCATCTAGCTCTACATCTATCAGGGGTGTAAATTAGTGGCCTAAAATTACATTTATTTATATGTTCATTATTGTTTATTTAAGTCTAGTACAGAATTTTTTCTAGTAAACTGACAAAACAGGTTTCAATGGTTTTCTTATGATAAAGGTGGAAACAAAGAATTGATTAAATTGTTGAATTTGATAATAGAGGTATACATTAGAAACCAATTTAAAATAAATTTTTATTTCAGGAACTGGTGTATTAATATTAATTATATAATCATGCTTGTACTGTCAAAAAATGTAGAGTTAATGTTTAAGCTCCAGTGTTGTTGTCTTATTTCATAATTTTCTTGTGTTGTGTCCGGGACTCTAGCAAATAGACCATCCGTTAACTGCACTTGTTGTAAGAAGCGACATAGCATAAACTGAGTAAGGTAATGGGAAACAAGCTCAGATACTATATTTTTTCCCAAACTATAAGGTACATAAAACATCGGTGAGGCATTAGCTTTTGTGAAGGAACTAACTTGTTGATCAGAGGAGTGCTCTATATTGAGCTTGAGAGCAGACTCAAATGTATGAATATGTTTCTTGGACTTGCCACTTGGCAGGAAACTGGAGAGAGATGTACAATGTGAATAATTATAAAAAATAAGACTAAATTACAAATAATTAAATACTGATTATTAATAATTACTTTAAGAAGTTTAGCCTACATGCCCCAAAATATACTACTTGTTTTAGAATTGGTTAAAGTAATTGATAGATTTATTGATTGATGAATTGATTGGTTATAATATTCAACCACTAGGTGGCTCATCCTCCGGGTTATCCCTTGTTTACGATTCTCTCTAAGTTAGCGATGATCTTTGTACCGTTTGGTACTCCTGCGTGGAGAGTCAATCTACTGAACGCTGGATTCTCCGCTGTTGCTAGTGGACTTCTGCAACTAGCAGTGTTACGGTAGGATTTTACTAAGTTCTTTACACCTATCTCAATGATGATAATAATAATACTAGCAAGATAAGTATATTTATAAAGCGCTGCTCTATGTCAAATGCCACAGTAGTGTTGAATGGACAGTGAAAATCAAGTAAGTCTGGTGGTATAATGGCACAGTCGGTGTAGCGACTAGTTCTTTACACCTATCTCTATAAAAATAATACTAATTATATTAATACTCTTTTTATACTAACAATAATAGTAATATACTACTAACAATAATAATAATAATACTTTTTTATACTAGCAGTAATAAAATTAACACATTGCCAGGCATCATAATTATAAAGTATTTTTTAGAACCGAATAATAATAATATTTAATAAGTATAATATTTAAAAAGCGCTGCTCTATGTTAAATGCCAGAGCTGTAGTGCTGATTGGACAGTGAAACTTGACAGAATACTAATGAGAAAGAGCATATTTTATTTCTCATTGAGTATTTAATTAATGTATGGAATATTTTGAAGAAGTCTGATTATCAGATATTTGTATTGATAGGATTACACGAAGCACTGGCGGCAGTCTATTGGCAGTTGGATTGTTCAGTTTTAATAAGTTAACGTGGACCTGGTCCGTCTCCGCTGAAGTCTTTTCTCTCAACAATCTCTTCGTTACTCTTCTTCTGGTTCTTGCCATTGACTTTGATTCTACCGTCGACCGGAATTTGCTCGCTAAGGTGAGAGAAGTTTTTAAGATTGCCAGTGTCTGGCCATTTCCTAATTTGAAAATATTCATTTGTATGGCCAACAACGGTTTTACTGTAATTGGTAATGTAATAGAAGAAATTTTTGTATTTCAGACTCAAGTAGACTCTACTATAGCTACTAATTATGGTATTACCGAACAGAGCTATGGCCCTTTTATGGTAGCCTCTTTTGTATTATTTGTTTATCTAACTACATGCACGTTCGTATTGTTGTAAAATCTTTGCTGTGGTGAACAAATAAAAGATGCTAAATGGAAAAGAACGGAAAAAGGGATCTGTTGAAAGTTGAATCAAAATAATATTTATTATGTAAGAAAAATATTCAAGAATTTTTCTGGTGTGATTTAGTTTGGTATCTTGTGTAATATAATTAATTATGTGTGTTCAAAGCTTCAAATTTGAATCTGTAGATATGTAAACTTGATTAAAATAACATTAGCTAAAGGAGTTGGAAAAGGACATTATTACTAGGATTCAGGCTGGGTGGGCAAAGTGGAGGGCAGCTAGTGGAGGGCTGTGTGATAGGAAAATACCACTAAGATTGACAGATAAATTTTATAGTTTTGTGGTAAGGCCAGTAATGATGTATGGTTTGAAGTTTTGGACACTAAAAAGGGAACATTTTCACAGTTTGCATGTGGCAGAAACGAGAATGTTACGCCTAATGTGTGGTAAGACTAAGAAAGACAGAATGGAAAATGAATGTGAGGCTGAATTTGAGTGATTGGGGGGATTAGGGATAGGTTGGCTCAGTTGAGATTGAGATGGTATGGGCATATTATGAGAAAGGCAGATGAGAATGTAGTAGAGAGAGTTTGGATGGAAGAACTGGATGTAAGGCTTGAGAGAGGTAGACCACAACTGATGTAGGATGCGATGATTAAGAAGGACATGAAAAGTAAGTGATTGACTGATGGTGTGGTCTGGGACAGAGAGGATTGGAGAAGGTTATTCGTATCCCGACCCTAGCTAAATTGGGATTTATGGAACAATGATGATGATTATGAGGGATAATTTAATAAAGCAAGTTAAAATTTTACTCCAGTTTTAGTTTATGTATTTCTTTAAGAGATTATTCTTTGCGTAATATTTGTTAATTTATATTTATTTCAAGGGAAATTCAGGATTTGTGCATTTTGTTGTACTATTTTCTCTTGCTATAAGTATTGAGATCTTTGAAAACAGTGGATTGTAATTTATTTTCATTTCCTAACAGTAACTCAGGGCCATACTTTTTACTTAATTTGTATTTACTTGCAAGAGAAATTATAATTCTTTGGATTAAACTAGATCTATGTATTTATATCTATGCCCTAGTTAAACTGGGATTAAAGGGAAGATGATGATGATGATGAAACTATATCTATTTTCATTTGTTGACAGAAATTCAAGATTTGCGCATTAGTCTCGGGCCTGTCTCTTACAAATCAGCATACTATTGTTGTATACGTTGTGTGTCTGGCTCTCTGGTCTCTCTTCAAATTATACCACTATCAGGTCTGCATGGCTGAAAGCTATTTTAAAACCTTCAACGCTATCTGATCGGCTTTGAATACTTTAAATTTAGAAAGTAATTATTCTACTTTTTAAAACTGCAAAACGTTAGGCTTTTAAATTTATTATTTGATGTCTTTGATGTATTTGGCTTACGTCAACATCACTCTAGTTATGATTTATATATTTAAAATATGTTCTTAATTGTACGTAATCTCTCAGCTATCTTATTTTTTGCGTAAGTGGTTGTGAGCTGTATACAAAAATACAAAAAATACAATCTTTCGTGAGTCCCTGTTTGAAAAGTGGCTTACATATGCTCGTTGTTCAAATAAGTTAAATTAAATACCAATATAATACACTGCATTGATGTACAGATGATGATAAATTTTGAAATTGTTTTAAGAATTATTGTACTCATTACTTTTTCAGGTTCTATCTGTGAAGTTATTGCTGAAAGGATCACTGAGTTTTCTAATAGGACTCCTTCCATATCTCTATCTACCTATCTCGGCCTCTCTAAATATTGCTAGTTGGACCTGGGGAGATCAACGCAGTCTGGATGGATTCATCAAGCATATCATCCGCGCTGAATACGGAACCTTCGATCTTGTGTGTATTATATCTACGGTTTATTAAAAATCTATTCATAATAGTACATAATTTTTGTACATAATAGTACATAATTTTTGTACATAATAGTACATAACTTTTGTACATAATAGTACATAATTTTTGTACATAATAGTACATAATTATTGTACATAATAGTACATAATTTTTGTACATAATAGTACATAATTTTTGTACATAATAGTACATAATTTTTGTACATAATAGTACATAATTTTTGTACATAATGGTACATAATTTTTGTGCATAATAGTACATAATTTTTGTACATAATAGTACATAATGTTTGTGCATAATAGTACATAATTTCAAATGTTATTTATGATAAATCATTCTTAAAATTTTGTTTTAATATCATTTGTGACACATTAATTTGTTATAGCTTGACTAATGGGTAAATTTATCTAATTAAGTTCTTCTCTTTCAACTTTCTCTGGCAAGCTTATTAATAATTAGGAATAAAGAGTATGTGTGATGTATCATACTCTCTCTCTCTCGCTCTCTTTCTTCTCTCTCTCTGTGTGTTTGTTACTCTCTTTGTCTCTAGCATTTTTTAAAGAAGGCAGGTCTAAGTTACACATTTTTACTAATTTCCTTCACTCTTTCGCTCTCTTTCACTGAACTCCTCAATCTTACAGCCGATCTCTTTACAAATCCTTGGCCGCATTTTATTGACCTGTAGCTTGGGAAAATATGACTTTGGATTCTGATATGGAATCCAAATATCCAGAACGCAAATTGCATCCACAACCTAACTCTGTTTATGCATAGTCACCTCTTAAATGCCAAACAAGTTGATTTTTTTGTGATATTAGAGTTTGCGATATTAAATGCTACTATAGTTTACTACATTTGAGTTTTTAAGTTTTGACTGTATTTAACTTGGTTGTCAAATTGCAATTGTTAGAGTCGTTGACCTGTAGTTTTAAAGGCCCTTAATATATCGGCTTGCCTATAATTTATGTTACAGGGTAAAGAGCAGCAGGGTCTTGGTTTTACGTATGCCTTGAATGTCTACATGAAGCACGTACAGCGTTCTATGTCTGAAATCACTCTGTGGTTCGCTCTAGTGGGCATTGTAACTTCTACTTCATGGTATGTGCCTGTAGATCTAAGTTGAGATGATTACAGTTCTTGTTTAGTTGAAAAGTGTTCACAGGAAAAACTTGGGCTTAGTGTTTAAATTTTTTTATTGCAATTTCAAATCTATGGTTATTTTCTATGGTTATTATGGCTACTTTCTGGTATCTTCTATTTATTTATAATAAGTACTATTGTAGTTCGTTCTACATTTTATTAATTGCTAGTTAGCGGTAGCATTATAGTTTTACAATAAATGCAATTTATAATTTTTCATTTTTCATTAGTAATTTCCTGGATAAAATCTGAGATTAAAGAAACTGTAACTCAAATCAAAAACTATCTTTTCCACCCTACACATTTATTTTTGAGAAAATTATTTGACTGTATCGACATATTGTATTGCTATGTTATTTTTATTGCAATATAGCTCTCATCATTTTGAAGCATTGAAATGAAAATATACGATATTTAGAAACTACTTTTGTACTGGTATTTTCTACGGTTTTGTAGTTTGTTAAAGTTCACACATGTTGGCTCTAATGACTCTATGTATGTGTGCAGGTGTTGTCAGAGGAAACACTTGTGCTGTATGGTGTTTACTCTAATGACAGCGCTGTATCTCTGTTTATTCTGCTGGAGAGCAAATCTAGACCTGAGAAATCCCCTGTATAAGGGTGTCGTAAGTGCATTTGCATTTCTTCCATATCCTTATCCTGTCAAATTTTTTTCAGATTTGTTGTGGTTATGAATATTATTAATTATTTTATTTTATGCCTTATAATTTATAATTGATTTTTAATAATAGATTATATCTTTTTCAGATGTAAAATCCATCAATCCATGCAGATGCAGGTGTCTGTTTCTTCACCTGAGAGCTCACTCAGGGACGTCATGTGCAGACGGTGTAACTGCACTTAACTCTCACATCACATAAGGGACCTGCATATTTTTTAGTATCATGGATTATTATCAGTTTATTTAAAATGTCCTAGGCATTATAGGGCCCTGGGCTAAAAATAAGATAAAAGAAAGCCTTTATTTAAGATGAAAAAGAAATATTTAAAATAATTCCTCTACGCTCTGGGAGGTCGCATTCGCCAATGTGCCACGAATGCAGACCGCTTTAAAGCGCTGCAGTGTAATTGACAGGCGCTGCCATAGAAAGGCCTTTTCGCGTTGGTCGCCTGTAATAGCACTGGCTCTCCTGCCCATTTCGTTTATGAAGTCAAACTTGTCTAATTATTAATCAGTTTTGTGTTTTCTCGTTTGTATTTATTCTGCTGTGATTTTTGTTCATTTTTTGTTATGAAGAGAGCTAATTTGATTGCTGCAATTAACATAAAGTTGAAAAAATCATTTTAAATAGTGACCAAAAAATTTGTTTCATCTTACAGAATAAGTCTGTTCTTAAACATCGGTAGTTTCTTTATTATTTAAATTCATAAAATGCAATTCATTTAATAATAATTCATTTAGTATTAATTTATTGTATGTAATTTAATTCATAATATAATATCAAATGCAATTATTATTAGTATCCATTAAGAGGAAGGAGGAAATAACAAAAATACAATAGCAGAAACTAAGAAAAAGAAAAACTAAAGAAAGAAAATAAACTGTGTAGCACATGCGGTTGTCACGTGTGTAACCTTATGCACCAAAATTTGTTATGCTGCTTAATTTGATGAGTTGGTGACAAACGAGTAAGATGTCTGACTGCAGATTAGTAGATGCAGAGTCAAATCCAGTGCTCGCTGCTTTGGATGACATACTTTTGAAACATTAAACTGGCTATTAGCAAGACTTTTGCTTTTAACGTTTTTAAAATCTCATTTATAAAATACTGCTAGTTGTGAAACTCTTTTTTACTAATTAGATAATCGATAATTAATTAATAATTTTTACTAATAAACTTTTTTACTCTTTTTTTTATCTCGTTGAAGGTTCCACGTTTGTTGTGTATTTAGGTAGAAAGGTTTTGGATGCAGAGTGACATATGCGTGGCAGTTCTGGCATCTATAGGCTGTCATACTGCGATCAGGTAACTGTTTTAATTTATTTTATTTTATTTTTGGCTTTTTTAAAAATGTTATAGTTCTAACGCTCAACATACAGAGAGAAAGTTTAACGTCTGTTTCCATTAAAAAAGGATTTTTTTAAATGGATTCCGTGAGAGGCTAAGCTAAGTCAGTTAATACTATTTTGCTGTGGGCAAGTTGTTAACTAGATTCATGGCATAAGCCTAACTATATTCTAAACATTTACTTCAGAAATTAGTAAATTGACACATCAATGATATAACAAGTGAATCATCTTTGACTGTGGTTTTTTATACTGTAACTTTAACAAAGACAATACTGTACAGAACTTTTTCACAAGACGTTTTTACTATGTAATATGGAATTGTTTATGTACGCATGATCTAATTTACATTTAATTTGTAGATTGGTTACGGAAAAGTTTCTTGGATTGGCAAAGGCTTCTCTAGCATCAGTATTTGTCACCATGACTGCTGGAATTCTGATAGCTTTGCAGTTGGTATGATTTACCTTATGCTTTATGCTGATTTTAGAACTCCTAAACATTTTATCATTTTAGAAAATATTTTTAATTCCATTCTCACGAATCAATATAATGACTTAATTGTATGAGGCTGTAAAATACGAAAACCTAAAACTATCATATATCATTATTAAAATAGAGGTAGTTAATATATATAATTAATCATTGGTTGTCTATATTTTAGGTTTCATTACTACATTAGAATATAATAATTTTCGAAACTAGGCTCAATATATTGTGAACATGGTTAACAGTGTGTCTTTATTTTTAAACAGTGGAAAGTGAACGTTTATTTTCGACTATCAGTTCATTTTCTTTAATTGAGATCTAGAGTTTGTCTTGTTATATATTCATGTTGTGAAGCTCCAACAATCAAGAGTTTAACTTCGAACCACTGGCTTTTAAGCGCTTGACCTGAATGGAATCACTCATCTCCGGATCTATTGCTTCAAAAATCTCGTTTCTATCTCTTGAGCACTCTAGGAATTGTACAATTTAGCAGGCTGCGTATATATCCTTTGTATTCTATATTTTATTTGTATTAATGTTATTTCAATTTTTAAAAATAATAATATTATATTTAGAGATTTTTATAATATTATTATAATAATATTATTATTATATTTTGAGATATAATGTAATGTTCACTTCTCAGTTGAACGTATTGTTACTTTTTTGTAGAAGAATTTCTCACTCTGCTGTCACAGTTCGAACATGGTAGTTCGAGATTTTGCTTTGAATATTCTCAACAGAATGCCTCCGAATGCTATCATTTTGACTAAAGGAGATCTACCAACAAATTCTCTTAGGTATACAGTATATATGCTAGAATGCAACATGATGTAGCATATGTATGATGTTAGCTTTATGGTTAATTGCTGATATTGAAATGAATTCTTTTCGATGAAACAATTGCATGAAGTAGCCGGTTACACTCGATTATTATGCTGTTCATGTAAAAGATTGATAGACTTGTTGAATTATGAATTACGAATATTATGAATTGATCAATTGGTTATAATATTTTACAACCAGGTGACTCATCCTCCGGAATATCCCTTGTTTACGATTCTCTTTAATGGCCGTATTTACTACTGAGCTAATCAACTGTTTAAACATCAACAGTTGCGTAAACTCCTGTTTAGTCACCATTTGATATTCTGTAGGCTTGAATTGCTGTGTAAAGTAATTCGTAGCTGAGCGCCGGTTTCCGGGCGTTTGCAACGCTGATTTGCTAATCAATTCATTAAGAAATAATATTCTAGTCCTGTTTACGAAGTATTGGTCAATCAGCCCGAAGGACAGCGCTATCATTGGCTGAGCGACATTATTTTGGCGGTTGACCTTGTGGTTAATAACCACGCAACATTTATTAATGAATACCAAAATTTCTAAACAGTTGTTTAACCTACAATAGATGCACAAGTGATCTGCTGATCATGACGAGTTTAGTAACTACAAGCGTAAGTTAGCTACGGTCTTCTTTCTGAAATCTTGAATATACATGTAAGTCAATTTATATTATCAAATTACCAAGCACTCTATTGAAGTGATATGTAGTAACAGATTTGCATTTTATCATTTTGTATAATGTTTTGTATAATGTTTTTAGGTATTTGCATCTTTGTGAGGGCCAGAGAAGAGATTTACAAATACTGGATGTTGAGGTATGAACTGTTGAAGAAAAGTTTGTATGTGTGTATATATATATATATATATATATATATATAAATAATATATATATAATGCTTATAATTATAAATTTATATATATATATATATTATATATATATATATATTATATATATATTTATATATACATAAGTTTATAACTATTTATATTAGTTTATAACTTGATCAAGAAATGTCATTTCTTGATAAAGGAATCTCTGATTCTTCACTATCAGATCACAGTGCGATTTTCTGTAAATTGCCTGTGACTGTTAATGTACACCCTTCCAGAACACTTAAAACTTATAGAAAACTCTCTTCTATTAACATTGATGCCTTCTCTGCTGATATTGTGTCCTCTTCTTTGTATTTTAATCCATCTTCAACTGTTGCCGAATATTCTGCTCAATTTGGCTCCGTACTTTCTTCCATATTAGACAAACATGCCCCTCTCAAGACCATACACTGCCGCTCAAACCCTAGGAAACCATTCATTTCTGAACAATTCCTTAAACAAAAATCTGAACGTTCAAAACTCGAAACTAAGTTCAGGAAGGATCTAAAAAATTCACCTGAACTAAGAAATCCTGACATCAAGTCCAAGTACCTCAAGCAAAGAAAATTATTAAATAAAATGATTAGTTCTGCTAAAAGCTTGTATTATCAAATCTAATCTCGCAGAATCAAAATTATCCCAAGAAATTATGGGGAGCACTTGACTCTCTGCTTGATTGCACCATTCCCAAGTCACTCCCCTCTACCACCTCACCATCTTCTCTTGCTACCTCTTTTCTCAACTTTTTCAATGACAAAATAGCCAAACTCTGTAGCTCTATACCCTCCAACTCCATTGACACCGACAACTCCAATTCTGTAAATATGCCTGAACCACCACTACTTTCTAGTTTTGAACCAGCTAAACCGGAAGAAATACGCAATTTTATTCTTCGCTCTACCGACTCCTCTTGCTGCCTTGATGTTATTCCTACATGTTTACTGAAATCCTGTATTGATGTTTTAATCAACCTCTCACTCTCATAAGGTATCTTCCAGACCTCCTTCAAACAAGCAGTTGTATCTCCTTTGCTAAAAAAGCCTTCTCTACCAAAAGATGATCTTTCCAGTTACCGTCCTATTTCCAATCTTAACTTCTTCTCTAAACTTCTTGAAAAGGTAATTTATATCCGTTTATGCACTCATCTTGATTCTTTCCCTTCTCTCTCTCATTATCAATCTGCCTATAGAAAACTCCATTCTACTGAAACTGCTCTTCTTCATATACATAATGATCTTAGCTTGGCCATGAGTAGTAAGCAGGTTTCTGCCTTGGTTCTTCTAGATCTCTCTGCTGCCTTTGATAAAATTGACCATGGCATCCTAATAAATAGGCTCAAATCTTGTTTTGGCATATCTTATTCTGCTTTTTCCCTTCTCACATCATATCTCTCATGTCGCAACACATCTGTAGTTATGATCAAAATCGCTCTTCCGATTACCCCTCCTACGCGTGTTCCTCAAGGTTCAGTGTTAGGTCCATTGCTCTTCTCTTTATATATCACTCCTCTTAACTACCTGCTTGCTCAGTCCTCCATAAATTTTCATTTCTATGCAGACGACACACAACTATATATTTCCTTTTCTAATCATGATTGTGATCAAAAACTGGCTCATCTCTCATCCATTCTTGACAAGGTTTATTCCTGGTTTTGTGCTAACCATCTGCTGTTAATCCTTCCAAAACTGAATACCTTTTAATTGGCACTCCTTTGCAAAGAAGTAAAATTACCTATAGCTCTGTTAATTTTCAGAATCTTGCTCTTTCACCTTCTCGATCCGCCAAAAACCTTGGAGTCATATTTGATGAAAACCTTGACTTTAAATCCCATATCTCTTCTGTTTGTCGCGCTTCTTTCTTTCAGATTCGTCAGATTAGGCAAATACGTCCATCCCTTACTAGAAATTCAGCCACTATCCTTGCTAATTCTATAGTTCATTCAAAGCTCGACTACTGTAATTCATTATTACATTGTTGCCTACTTCTTCTCTCAATCATTTGCAGCACGTCCAAAATTCTCTGCACGTGGTTGTTTGTAAGTCCTCTCGACTTCAATTCGCGTCTTTCTCTTCTACGCAGTCTTCACTGGCTCCCTGTTAATCAACGCATAAAATATAAAATAGCTCTATTAACTTTCAAAACTCTGCGAATTTGGCAAGCCTTCTTACTTATCTGAAATTCTTCTTCCCTATCGTCCCTCACGTGCACTTCGCTCCACCGATGCCAATCTTCTCTCAGTTCCAAATATTCTCACGTCATTGGGCAGACGTTCATTTTCTTACGCAGCACCCACAATCTGGAACTCTTTACCTGCTAATCTTCGCTCTTGTTTTCTCTTTCAACATTCTCTAGCAAGCTTAAAACTTACCTTTTCCCACCATAGACATAATCAATCTACCTGACCATTTTTTGATCACCGGACTGGCTTTCGTTTAGGACCTTACTTCTCCTCAGCACATTTCTTTCGCAGATTGGTCTGGATGAATTGATCTGTAGTGATATGTGCTGTTGGGGACGTCCCTGACATCATCCCTGGATGAGGAAACGGACGTTAAACCTTTAGCTATTTATTATTTTATTTTTATTTATTTATTTATTTTTATTTACTTATGTTATTATTTTATTATTATTTATTATTATTTTTATTATTATTTATTTATATACATATATATATATATATATATATATATATATATATATATATAGAGGCCTATTCTTAAATGTTTTTTCTATAAATTTTTATTAATTTTTTTATTAAAACGATACAGCATAAGCAATTAGATCTAAATAAAAACATTTATGTTACATTCTCGTTGTTTACTGGGTTGTTAATTATACACATTGGTAACTATGTATGACAGGTGCTTAGCTATCAGTGGTCCCTGCCAATGCTGAGACGATCCTACCCAAGGATTGACTTTGGAGGCGACACCTGGGCACTGACAAGTGCTAGATTACCGGATGGGAAACGAACGTTCAACTTTAAAACGTTTTTGGACAGTAATTATAACAAGTGAGCAAAATATAATGCATTAGAATTATACATCTGTGAAAATTATTCCCCTTTATGTAGTAATCACTATATGTTCACGAGTACTATTTAAACCTCTTTGACGGCCTAGCGTGTGTGCATATTTGAGTGTATTCTTTTAAATAAAACATAGTTCTCTCTCTCTCTCGCTCTCTCTCTCTCTCTCTCACTCTCAGTATTAAATTTTTTGTTCAATTTGGAAAATATATTATATGAAAGCCTGTAAAAAAGTTCATTACTTGAGAAGGGAATTTGTGATAGTATTTGTAAAAAGTAATATTCTGGATAATATTTCGCCATTTAAGGAAGTTTAAGTATTTCTGAAATGCTAAGTTTTTGCATTTTAGTTAATATTTGTTTACTATACAACTGCAGTAATTGTCTTAATTTCTTTTTACTTTTCATTGTCTTAGTTAATTATATATATATATATATATATATATATATATATATATATATACATGTATATATACAC